>CAWUDS030007027.1:0-28280 GCA_963859935.3 Lathyrus sativus
AACATCATATAACAAAGAACTCCCAAAAATCCCCGGTGTTACATATCAGAGCATCCCTACGACTCGCCACAGAACAAACTAGCTATCACCTGAAATCACAAACTAGCTATCACCTGAAATCTCTGTACTTCCGAAGAAGCACAGACCACAACAAAGGCAAAGGAGTGAGAAATTACGAACAAAACATAAAGGTAACGGTAAACATGAAATAGAAGACAGTAAACACACAACATAATTCACACGCATCAACTCGGACCTACGGTCCCACACCATCGCAACATACACACGACTATGCAACACATGCAACTCGACACATGAAATGCGGTACCGACTCACGGTTCATCATCGAACCCGGATAGATCACTCGAGCCACCCTAGGCAACGATCTATTCCACTGAGTATATCTCATATGCCCCACCGAGAAATATGATCAACCCCTGGCATCCACTCCTTTTTGGAGCATGAGTTTATTTCATACGCCCCACCGAGCAGTATGATCAACCCCTTCACATTCCTTATGGAATCCCGAGTCTATCTCATATGCCCCACCGAGCAATATGATCAACCCCTGCATCCACTCCTTTTCGGAGCCTGAGTTTATTCATACGCCCCACCGAGCAGTATGATCAACCCCTTCACATGTCATGCATAAGACAATGCACCACAACAAATACTAGCACACACGCTACACGTAATCCACAGATCACATCTACCACATATCTCAGGTATCACATGCACATTTCAAGGATCTCACGCCATATCACCAGCACACATAATACCTATCATACACTCAATCAACTATACAAATACTACGAGGAATCACGTTTCTGTGTTCACACATACACACAGCAGTGTCCTGTTAACTTTCATAATCACCCACGACCACAGAGGTCTAACGTACAAGAACGGAATAGCACAGCAGAAAAATCACAAAATGCTGTCATGTTTGCTGCCATTCGCCTGGCGAAGCCCCGCAGCGAACACTCTTTGGGACTCGCCCGGCGAAACCCCTAGCGAAGTCAAGCAGAAGCAAAAGGCAGCATTCGCTGCACAGTTCGCCTGGCGAAGGCTCGCCCTCATTCGCCCAGCGAATGCACGCGAGTTCTGCAGAAAACAGCTCTCAGCTCAGAGTCGGCAACGCACTCCGAGCCCAGCCGATTTTATTCCAAGCCAAACCCCAACATACCAGAAAATCGTTCCACTACCCGACTATAACATCCAACTCAGTTTTGTTCGGTAACGCTTACATCTACGCAATTACCAACTTCCGGTATAACTTCGAATTCACCCGGAAATCACCAAATTCCCTCAATCAACACATGCAACAAAATCAAACATCATAAACACAACATTGCAGAATCATAAACACAAAATCAACATCACATTAACATCAAACAATGGGGATTAGGGATTTTCCCCTTTTCTACCAATTTCATGCATAACCAATTCGATCGATTAATCCCCCCCCCTTACCTCAATTGTGATTCTGATGATGATGAACATCTACAAAATCACAGCCTTGATGATCCTTTCCTTTGCTCAAGCTTCAGACCTTGCTCTTCCTCTTCAACCGTGTTTTCTCCTTCTTCAATCGTGTTCTTCCCTTTCTTTCTCCAATTCCCTTTTCACAAATTTCCAAACATGCCCTTAGTTCCAAATATCCTTATTATTCAAATTTTATTAATATTCTCTTTTTCTTTTATTCCAAAATAATACTAATAATCTCATATATTAATATTAATATTAATAATAATAATAATAATACTATTATCGACATTAATATTAATTATTAATTATTATCATTATCGATTATCAAATATTAATATTATGCCTTTAATTCTTCTTCAATTCCCACACCAAACACGTTGACGAATAAAAATAACACCGGAACTAAAAATAATTAAATGGGCGTTACAACTCTCCCCACTTTAATTATTTTCGCCCTCGAAAATACCTGATGGAAACAGCTCTGGATACGCTTCCCGCATCCTACTCTTTAGTTTCCAGGTCACACTGCCCCCTGCAGCACCTCCCCAAGTTACTCTCACCAACGGTATCTCTTTCCCTCTGTGTCGCTTCATCTTGCGATCCTCGATCCTCAACGGCAACGCCTCCACAGTTAGATTCTCTCTAACTTGGACTTCATCCCTCTGAATCACATGAGACGGATCGGGTACATACTTCTGAAGTTGCGACACATGGAACACGTCATGCAAGTTCGAGAGCTCCAGTGGCAACGCCACCCTATAAGCCACAACATCAATCCTATGCAAAATCTGATACGGCCCGATAAACTTTGGATCCAACTTCTTGGACTTAAATGCACGTCCAACCCCCATCACTGGGTTAACCCTCAAAATACATGGTCATCCTCACTGAATTCCAACTCTTTCCTGCGGTTATCATAATAACTCTTCTACCGATTCTGTGATGCTTTCATCTTCTCACGGATCATCTGCACTGTCTCAGTAGTCTGCTGCACCAACTCTGGTCCCAACACCACATTTTCCCCTGACTCATACCAACACAAAGGAGTCCTAACACCTCCTGCTGTAAAGAGCTTCAAACGGTGTCATCCCGATACTGGAATGGTAACTGTTGTTGTACATGAACTCAACCAAAGGCAAATGAGTATCCCACGCTCCACCTTTTTCCAACACACACGCCCGCAAAAAATCCTTTAGAGTCTGAATAGTCCTCTCCGACTGTCCATCCGTCTGCGGATGATAAGCTGAACTCAGCTTCAACTCGGTACCCAAAGCCTCTTGCAAACTCTTCCAAAATACAGAAGTGAACCTCGGATCTCTATCCGACACAATACTCAACAGCACACCATACAGCTTCACAATACCCGAATGTAGATCTCTGCTAGCTTCTCCAACGGAAAACTGATATTGATCGGCACAAAATGTGCAGACTTCGTAAGTCGATCCACAATCACCCAAATGGCATCAAATCCTCTCGTCGTATTCGACAAACCGGTAACAAAATCCATGGCAATACAGTCCCACTTCCAAACCGGAATCTCTAACGGTTGCATCATCCTAGAAGGTCTCTGATGCTCCACCTTTGATTTCTGACATACCAAACAAGCATACACATAACGAGCAATGTCCTTTTTCATGCCCGACCACCAAAACAACTTTTCAAATCCTGATACATCTTCGTAGCTCCTGGATGAACATTCAGGCTACTACGGTGTCCTTCGTCCAAAATTGACCTTCTCAACTCATCATTATCCGGCACACAAATTCTTCCCCGAAATCTCAGCACACCCGCGTTATCCAACTTGAAATCACTACCAGAGTCACTTCTGGCCTCGCGCATCAAATCTACAAGTTTCACATCTAACTTCTGATGTTCTCTTATCATATCCAAGAAATCATTGTGCACTTGCAACTTACCCAACATCACACAATCCGTTGAAATCTCGCAAACCATGCTCAAATATCTGAACTGCTCAATAAGCTCCATCTCTTTTACCATCAAAGTTGACATATGAATTGCTTTCCTGCTCAGTGCATCTGCAACCATATTCGCTTTCCTGGGTGATACTCAAACTAAAATCATAATCTTTCAAGAATTCCAACCATCTTCTCTGCCACATATTCAACTCTTTCTGATCAAACAGATACTTCAACTCTTGTGGTCGCTGAACACCTCAAATCTTGAACCATACAAATAGTGTCTCCAAATTTTCAGCACAAAAACAACCGCAGCCAACTCAAAATCATGAGTAGGATAATTCCGCTCATGCACCCTCAATTGTCGTGACGCATAAGCTACCACTTTTCCCTTCTGCATAAGAACTCCGCCCAAGCCCAACTTGGACGCATCGTAATACACCACAAAAGGTTCACACAAATTCGGTAACACCAACATCGGTGCTGAAGTCAATCTCTTTTTCAGCTCTTCAAAACTCTCTTCATAAGCAGCATCCCACACAAACACTTGATCTTTCCTCGTCAACTGAGTCAACGGCAAAGCCACTCTGGAAAAGCCCTCAATAAATCTTCGGTAATAACCAGCAAAACCCAAGAAGCTTCTAACTTCAGTTACCGTCTTCGGTGGTTCCTATTGTAACACCGCACTAACTTACGAAGGGTCTACTGAAAACACCATCCCCCGAAATAACATGCCCCAAGAAACTCACCGTCCTCAACCAAAACTCACACTTCGATAACTTAGCAAACAACTTGTTATCCTTCAACACTTGCAAAGCAATCCTCAAATGTTCCGCATGCTTCCTCAGACTTAGAATAAATCAGTATGTCATCTATGAACACGACAACGAACTGATCCAAATAAGAATGGAAGATACGGTTCATATATTCCATAAACACACCCGGCGCATTAGGAACTCTGAAAGGCATCACTGCATACTCGTAATGCCCATACCGAGTCCTAAACACCGTCTTCTGAATATCACTTTCCTTAACTCTTATCTGATGATAACCCGACCTCAAGTCAATCTTACTAAACACACGAGCTCCCACCAACTGATCCATCAAATTATCAATCCTTGGAAGAGGATACTTGTTCTTGATGGTCACCTTGTTTAACTGACGGTAATCAATGCACAACCGCGTGCTACCATCTGTCGCTACTGCGAAAATCGGCGCCGGCTGAACAGAAGAGTCGCCACCGCGCGTTATTTATCCCACGGGAGGGAAAGGAAACGCTCAGAGTAAACCTCGCACAACACGGGAAAGGTATGGTCGTCGCAACCAAAACCTGGATTCGGGAGTCGGTTACGCAAGGGGAAGGTATTAGCACCCCTCACGTCCGTCGTACTCGACGGGATCCACGCTTGCTTGGGTTGTCTAAATGATGCAAAACAATCTATCTACGACTGCTAAATCTAAACAGAAGGGAATTGACTCGATAGAGCGTCGCACTCTATGCCTACGTATTCTCAAGAGAGAAAGTCAGAGTCAACGTAGTTCGGGATACAGGGAATTGGCTCGCCAAGACCTCGCGTCTTGTGCCTACGTACTTCCACACTGCATGGAAGATCAGAGCTTCACGTAGTTCAGGCTAACTACGGCTAAACAGGGTATTCTCACACAGCAGTGAGAAAATCAACTGGTTTCAAAGGTCGGGAACCTATGGGCAAAACTACGGCTTTGGTCTCAAATGCACTCGGGCAAGAGAGAAAAGAGGGTAACAATTAATCGTCAGCGGGAAAGTCTCGATCGCACAGCCGCGAGAGAACAGAAAGTCAGTTGTTAGTGTGCTCGCTAGGATATCGCATCCTATGCCTACATATCCTCGTCTGGTACGAGGAATCAGAGCAGCTGTAGTTCGGCTAATATCGGGACCACAGCTCAAATCTCGTTTTATTAACATTCTGAAAATGATTACAATGATTGAATACTGAAAATAAACCCCTAGGAAATACTATTCTATCCTATCCTGAAAAAAATCGAATGGAAAATAGTCCCCTAACAAGTGGACTTCTAAAATTACCTCTGAAAAGGTGTGAAAGAAAATCTATGAAAAAATGACTCTAAAAAAATATTACATCTATGCTAATATTTTTTCTCTTTTTTCTTTTCCCTTTTCTTTTTTTTCAAAATATTTTTCCTCTTTTTTTCATATTTTTCACATCTTTTTTCAATATTTCTTTCTCACTTTCTTTTTTTCCAAAATATTTTTCTCAAATATTTTCTTTTTCTTTATTTTCTTCAAATATAATCTTTTCATATTTTTCTATATATTTTCCATGCATATTTCTTTTTCTTTTTCAAATATTATTTTTCTTTTAATATTTTTTTCATAAAGAACCAATAAAATGAAAATGAGAAAAATATACAAAGGGAGGGTGATACAGAAAAAATAAGAAAAAAAACAAATGAGATTGGGCCCAGCCCAAAGCAACTCACAAAACAAAAAAAAACAAAAAAACAGAAAGAAAACCCAGGGGGTGCGGTTGTGAATCAGGGTATAGCCAGCAGGCACATTCGTTGGGCTTAGGCCCAGAATACGCGAAACGGGGTGGGGAGACGGAACGGGGGTGTGCGAATTGGAAAGGAATTGGGCCCAAGGCCCATGTTCACTGAGTCCCAGCTTTCCCTCACTTTCATTTCCCTCTCTGAAACCCTAATTCTCCTCCCTAACCTTCAGAGCGCCGCCGTCACCATCTCCTCGCTCATACCTCCGTCCCCATTATCGCTTCACTCCCTAATCCAACAACAATAACCGTAATCCCCTTTCTTCTTCCCCACCAAATACAGTTCTCACAAAACAAATACGAATTGCTCCATTCTTTGGTCGGAGATGGAAGATTGAACATTGAAGCAGCCCTTGACGGATCTGCTGAACGATGAAGGCATGAAGGAGTCGCGAGTTGTTGATGAAGTTCTGGAGAGAAGTTCGTGGAAGATTCGTTGAAATCTAACCCGTGTCTGGATCCAGATATTCGTTCTGATGATTTCGGGAGCTTGATGATTCTTGCATGAAGCTTTGTTTGAAGGGGCGTTGATGGAGATTATGAAGAATCTTGACAAGACGAATCTGTGACGATGATGATCAATGGAATCATGAAGATTGTTGCATGTTTCTTGTGGTTGAGATTTGATAGACGATGGAAGATCGTTGAAGCGTGATGAAGCTCTTGACGCTTCTGGAGATTTTTCTGGACAAACAAGTTGAAGGCGAACACGAACGCGGTTGAAACTCATCGAAGCCATCTGGATCATGTTGAAGGTTGATGATGAATATTCATCGTTTCTGATGAATTTCTGGAGATGATGATTGGAGTTGAATCGGAGTTTTCTGGGTATTTCTGG
This sequence comes from Lathyrus sativus, assembly GCA_963859935.3. Classification (NCBI taxonomy): domain Eukaryota; kingdom Viridiplantae; phylum Streptophyta; class Magnoliopsida; order Fabales; family Fabaceae; genus Lathyrus; species Lathyrus sativus. The sequence continues at coordinate 6,792 of CAWUDS030007027.1, forward strand.
TTTTGAGATGATAAAGATTAGGGGAAGAAGATGAAGACCGATCGGAGGGGATAAAGATTAGAGGAGAAGGAGGATGAAGTTCTGGGTTTGTTGGAGGTTTTAGGGTTTCCGGTGGTTATGAAGGTGGAGGTATGATCGGAGAAGATGGAGTTCTGGAGGTGAGGGATGCATTACTGGTGAGAAGCAGTTTTCCGGTGAGGTTCGCGGTGGCCGCCGGCCATGCATGCCGGCCGGTGGGTATTCCCGGTGAGGATAGGAGGTGCGTACGCGTGGCACGCGGTAGTGGAGGGACGGTATGCATGCGGGACGCGTGTCCCATGCGTGGCAGAGAAAGGGAAGTGGGTTTGTGATGTGGCAGCATGATGGCAGTGTAACGTGGGGTCCCCCCCGAGTCTTACACGTGGCTGCTGGATATATGTAGTGGACTAAGAATTCCCTGGACATTTCTGGAATTTGCTGGAACATTCTGGACTAATTCAGGCTGAACTGGGCCTGCGAAATGGATATAGTGAGGCCCAAAATGATAAAAAAAACTCTAATATCTGAATTGAAAACAAAAAAAGATTAAAGCTGATTGATTAACACTAATTAACTAAGACCCATTTAACCTAATTAAGACCCATTTAACCTAATTAAATCTGAAATCTAGAAAATTCTATAAGCAAAATGAAATCAATTAAATTCTAGATTAAAATCTATACCAATTTCTATAAAAGAAAAAAACTATTAATCCATTTTATACTATCTATTAAATTCTAAAAAACATTAATTCCATTAAACTCCTAAAAAACAATTGTATTATTTCTCTATATCACTTATATAAAAGAAAAGCTATTTAAAAGAAAATCTATACTATTCTATTAAAAACTATTTAATATCTAATATTCTAAAATGGATTAAAACTATTAAAAAAATTAAAAACCTATTAATATTTTAAAAAATGCTAAAAATGATTTAACTCTATTAAAAAAGAATTAAAACTATTAAAAATCCTATTAATATTCTAAAAATGATTTAAACCTATTTAAAAAAACCATTAATATTCTAAAATGAAAAATGCTATTTATTTCTATAAAATTCTATATTATCCTAAAATGATTAAAAATCTATTTAAACCCTAATAATAGTCAATAAAGTCCAGAAAAATCACAATAATTCCCGAAGGAGCAAAATAAGCACCGAACGACACATAACACCGCGAGAGCGCACCAAAATAGCCGGTAAAATAAACGGGCACCAAAATATCCCAAAAATACGATTCTACATATCTGAACTGATTAAAAAACACCTGAAACACGAGACGAGAGTTGTGATCTCGATAAAATCAAAACAAATGAAAAATGCGCTGTATGCGATATGCAGATGCGAATGCGGTCATGCGTCGAAATATTGAGCCAGATACGGGACCCGGTTGGTCAAATTTTAGGGTGCAACAGCTGCCCCTATTCAAGCAGCTTGGACCTGAATGGTTGAAGAGCGCCCAGCCTTTGATCATTCAAAGGTAGAAGATGGTTAAATACAAATGGAACCCTGAAATTTGCCAACCACAGAAATAAACTGCACCATTGCTTGGGGAATGACATTCATCGACTGAATTTAACTGTTACGGCAACCCACTGATCTCGTGCGACCGTGCTGGGGATTCTTCTCATCATCCTGAAAAGCTTTCTATCATTGCAAGAATAAAACTTTGTCCTTTGCTTGTCCACGTCAGGACTCTATCTGCTGTCAACTCGGAAAAACTTCAACAACTTTGCTGGGGATGGCTCGTCTGCCTTCTCGTCAGAAATAAATCGTCCACGTTAGGAACAAACTCTTCCACGTTAGGAATAACACCGTCCACGTAAGGAATAACACCGTCCACGTTAGGACTAAGACTTCGTCTGAATCTGTCCACGTCAGGACTAAACTCTCTGGGTTATGAATGCTTCGTCCACGTTAGGACTCACCCTTCCACGTAAGGAATAACCGTTCCACGTTAGGAATAACACCGTCCACGTTAGGGCTCACCTTTCCATGTAAGGAATGAACTTCTTCTTCGTCAAACTCTTCCACGTAAGGAATACGTCTTCTTTTGAATCTGTCCACGTCAGGACTAAACCCCTTCCACGTCAGGAACACACTCTTTCTTTCCACGTCAGGAATACTATCTTTCCACGTAAGGAATCACATTTTGATTTGAATCTGTCCACGTAAGGACCCCAATCTTTCCACGTAAGGAATCACATCTTTCCACGTAAGGAAACCAACTCGTCTTGATCGGTCCACGTAAGGACTCCATCTTTCCACGTTAGGAATAACTTTCGTTCCACGTAAGGAATCAAACTTTTTTTTCAATCTGTCCGCGTCAGGACTAAACTTTCCACGTAAGGAATCAATCTCTTTCCACGTAAGGAAACCATCTTCTTTCCACGTAAGGAATCAATCTTGATATGTCCGCGTAAGGACTCAATCTTTCCACGTAAGGAATATCATTTTTCCACGTAAGGAATCTTCATCGTTCCACGTAAGGAATCATATCTTTCCACGTTAGGCATACAAACTTTCCACGTAAGGAATCTCCATCTTTCCACGTTAGGAATACAACTCGTCTTTTCTGCGTCTGTCCACGTCAGGACTGAACTTGCTTTTCCACGTAAGGAACTGAAGCTTCTCTTCCCGCGTAAGGAATAACCTTGTCCACGTCAGGACTCACATTTTGTCTTGATTTGTCCACGTAAGGACTCACCTCTTGACTCGCTGAGGAAATAAAATTTGTCCACGTTAGGACTCATATCTCAACCTGCTACAGAAATAAACTTGTCCACGTCAGGACTTGCGCGTCTTCGACTTGCTGGGGAAATAACTTGTCCACGTCAGGACTCATACTTTGCCCCCAACACGAAGAAGGATAAATTTGTCCACGTCGGGACCCTATACTCAATCAATACCGAGAACTCGAAGCTGTCCACATTAGGACTAACACATACCGTCAAACTGGAAGAAATGTCCACGTTAGGACTCCACGTTCCAACAATTCTGAGAAATCGAACCCGTCCACGTTAGGACTAGCACCTCCTATCAATCCGGGGAAATAAAGCTGTCCACGTTAGGACTCCCCTTTTCTAGCACGAAGAAAACCCGTCAAGAAATTGTCCTCGTCAGGACTCATCCTTCCATTGGTCCGCAAACTTCTTATCACTGACATTACAGCAGCTTTGAGGCTGACTCTACTGGGGATATTTGGAAACCAAGCTTCCGGACGCCTGCTCTGATAACCGGCGGTAGCCTCTGAAATTCTGGTTCATGAAACCTTTTAATGCTGACGTAACAACAACTTTGAAGGAAACAATCCGCTGGTCGGACTAGAGAAACTTCAACAAGAATTATGGCGGGGGAAATAAGTAACTCTGCTTAGGGACAAAGAGAAACTTATCCTGCTGACTCTGTGGGGAATAGTGCCAAAGCTGACACTTCATCGAATGTCTCTTGCCGAGACTTCTAATGTTTTAATTCATTGATTTATTGGAGCAAGGACTCCTCCCACCTGCAAGAGAAACAGATACTTGAAACAAAAGGTCAGCCAACCTATTTTATGTTTCAAAATGCATGCGTTCGACAATGATGCAATGCTCCATTCGACATGGAAATGCTACACTTTTATTTGGTGGATGCAAGTATGACACTATATGCCGATGCCGATATGACACTATATGCCGATGCAAATGCAGATTCGAACTGCTGGGGTACAGGAACTGCTTCAGCAAAATAAATGCTGAAGATAATGCCGACTCCGTTGGGGATAGCCAGATGCTATAGAACTATTCCAGCAAAATAAATGCTGGAAGAGTGAAGTTGACTCAGCTGGGAAAATTGGGAACTTGAACCAAGCACCTCGTTGAAGTAACACCCTGCTGGGAATATAACTCTGCTGGAGAATTAGCAGATGCGCCTGATATGATTGAACTTCTGCTGGAAAGTGGACAGATATCACACGGTATTTTGACAAAATAAATGCCTGGGCGCACCACCTCTGTCGGGGATAGTCTTAATCTTCGAGTTCCACTGGGAGGAATGAAAACACTTGCAAAGAGAATTCCGCTGGGGATGGGATGATTCTCTTGGGGAAAATTAACTGACTCCGCTAGGGGAGAGTAACTGACCCTGCGGGGAAAGGTAAACTGCCTGAATACAGCTCACAAATATTAATCTTCTGCGGCTTAAACCACTCTGCTTGAGATACACTGTCTGAATACAGCCTTCGATCTTGGAATCGTCAATTCTGTTGAGGATAAACGACTTTGGTGGAGCATGTCCTTTGGATAAGCTACGACTAGCTGGGAAATTCGATCCTTCTTCAGTGAGGAACATTGCTGTCTCAAAAGCGTGACCTGCATGGGGATTCATTTCACGTAACGATCAAGTCTTTCACCAAAAAGCCTCTGGTCAGGGTGACATGAACTCTATTCCTTCTCAGAAATTTGCCACACAAATACCAACATGCCCCAGTCCGAGCATTTCGTCTGGAAAAGAAAGGCTAGCCATAGTGCTACTCACAATACCTTGCCCCTGAATCGGCACCAACCTTCTGATGAGGACTCCTCGATCTCTGTACCCTGACGGTTAGATCTGAACTGTTTCTGCACGTCAAACCCCAAAAGAATGTCCCAACAACATCTTTTATTTTTAGGGTGTTCTGCCCCGGTCTTGCGATAATCTTTTGCCCCTGATCGACTGATTCGTGGAGCAGTGCCCATAGCCGCGAGAGATTTGCCAAATCTTGACCTAATTGCCCCAGATTAACTGCCTCTTGAATGTATGACTTTGCTGGGGGATAAACGAGTGTGCCAAGTAGGCTGGACCTCTGTACCTCCGTGGTGGGTCATACACGCCTGATGCTGGACAATATCCAGTCCAAATTCACAACTTCTAGTAGAAAGGTTAAAATTTCCCGATATTTGTCTCAAACTTGAAGATTGGCTGGATCTGCTCAAGTAGCTCTGAACAACTCTGATGACACCGAGAAGAACAACTTTTCGCCTTTGCTATGCCCCGGCCTGCAGGCCCCTCTGTGGGATAATCTGAAAATCTATACCCTGGCGGTTTAATATGGACTGCCCCAGCATTCTGAACTTCCTCGAGATACTTCGAATCGAACGCCTCTCGAATAAAGAATAATCTCTGCACTCTTGGGATGGCATGCCTCTGTCTGTAATGACTGTGCCTCAATCTGGTTCTCGGAAAGAACTCACTCTGAACCAAAAGCACCTTGCTACAATATAACCTTGCGGTGGCTTACCCCGGTGTTTCCCTTGATTCAACAACTATCCACATCGTGACTTGCCCCGGAGCGAGCGTTGAGCGACTTAACCTGCCCTGATATAGCATTCTAGATAACTGCCCCTGATTGGCTCTCGAGAAGATTCGCTCTTGATCAATTGCTTCGTGATCCACTGATGCTTCGGGACTTTTCCTCAGACTAATTGATTCCGAACTCTCTGGAAGTCAATGCCCCAGATTTACAGGGTTTCACAACATACACCATTCTGATCCAGACTGTTGAATTATTCAATCCTGTTTGATTATTCCCTGTTGGAATTTCTTTCCTGTCAACTACTAACCTGCAAGTAAAAATCGTCTGTTCACGAATGGTAATCTTAATGCAATGTTTATGCAGATTTTGAAAATTTTGTGCTGTCACTCATTTATGTGTCATGATTGTGAGTGATGAATGAACCAAAGTTCAAACGTAGTGCTTATGTGATCAGTGAAAAATACAACAAGGATATGACTAGCAAATCAAGAGGGAGTCAGATTACTCAACCTTACCGTAACGCGCCTTCAGAATAAACCTGCCTCAATTAGGTCTTTTAAGGGTTGTATCGTGGTCGGGTTCACGGTTCGTGAAACAAAGGATATTTGGCTCAAATTTTGCTTTGTACCCACCCCTTCTACGTGATGATCTCCGATCCTAAAGTTCAGTTAACCTGGCACGAGCGCTCGCCTCTTCGAGAGGTATGTTGAATGGTAAGAACCATAGTTAAGGAACTCACAAGGTTTTTCGGAGTGACAGTTACTCCTTTCTCGTTTTCGGTGTCTGTATCCACACGACCTTGTCCTTGTTCGAGGATTCTTCTTTTGATATCCTTTCTTTTCGTTCTTTTGATTCCCTAATTTTTGCCTGGACTGACTCCTTTTGAGTTCTTTTCGATTTTTTTTTTTTGAAGTCCAGCGGGATGCCCTGATTTTTGCCTAAGTATTAGCTTTCCAGCTTTTTCTTTCCTTTTACTTAGTGGGCTTTCTTTCTTTCTTTTGGAACAAAGTCGTGTGACACTGGTTGTCTTGATTGTTCCGAAGGGATTGTAACTGCCTTACTCCTGATTGGTGAGGTTTAACCACTGTGGTTGACGGGTTACGACCTCTTGAGAGGCGTAAACTGATTGGTCCTCGAAAGACAACATGCCTCGGTAAGACTTGAATGCTCGGTCAAGCTAACTGACAACTACCCTGCCCCGGGTTAAGATGTGAGGGTTTAAAAATCCGAAAGAAACTCCTACTTCTCGGCTCGAAGTGGTTAACAAGGGATTCTCTTCCTTATCTCTCCGGTGTTTAGGGGATTCGAAACAATGCCTTGTACGTCATCGGTACGGTCTTATCTGAAAGCATACGATCATCGGTTATGAGTTTCAGTTTCGTCATCCTCCCTCCAATCTTTGCTAGTCACAGTGACAAAATGGAGTGAATAAAATGCAAGTGTCAGTGCAATGCAGTAAATGAGCGACAGCAACATGATTAATTCAGAAAAATGCATAGTCACTTTATTATTATCACCATTCGAAACATACAATGTTTACAAGCAGGTAGTAACTAACAGAAAAGAAACTACAAATGCAAATGATATAAAATCTGAGGACTGCCAATGCTGAGGGCGCCTGCCAGTCTGGACCACTGGCTTCTTGAAAAGGATCTGCGAGCTCAGATAGCTGAGAGGTTGGCATGAACAAACAAAACTCCTTCTGGAAAGGAAATGCACCCTTGGTCGATCAACTGCTGCACTTTCGCCTGAAGCGCTTTACAATCTTCAGTTGCATGCCCCGGAGAGCCACCATGGTAACCGCATCGAACTTGGGGATTGTACCCAGGAGGCTAAGGTTCTGGCACGGGCTTGAGAGCTTTCGGTTCCACCAAAGAACTTTGGATCAAAGACGGTAACAGCTAGCCATACAGCGTAGGCACTGGGTGAGAAGGAGCTCTCCTTCGTTCCAAATTGTTGCAAGGCCTGATCTGATTCTGACGCTGAGTCTGATACTCTCGGCCACGAGTTCGCTGATTTGCAAGGGAAGCGACATAAGACTCCTGATATGGTGCCCCAGGCACAGCTGTCTGTTCGGTATAGCAAGCCACAGGAGGTACTGATCTCTGATAAGATGAAGAACCAACAAAATTCACTGATTCGCTTCGAGGATGTTCAACCTTTGGCATGACTGCATTGATCGCAACTCCTTCTTCACTTTGATGGTCACAAGGAGATTCAACTTCACTAGCCTGACTGTTTGACGTAACTCCAAGCATTCTTTCGAGGTACGGGCTCTCCAGGGAGTGTACAAACATGCTCCTTAACTCTCGGTCTAGGAACGACGACTTTACTCTGGCAGCAAATTCTCTCCATCTTTGAACATACTTCCTGAAAGGTTCATTGTTCCCTTGAGACAATTCTTGCAACTGCATGCGGCTAGGAGCTTCATCAAGATTGTAATCGCACTGCTTCAGAAAAGCTCTGGCTAAATCCACCCATGCTGAAGCTGATTTCTCTCTAACTGCGCATACCACCTCAAAGATGCCCCCAGTCAGACTATACTGAAAGCAATGGATCATCAGTTTGTTATCTCGCACAAACGCAGTCATCCTTCGACAGAACATCATCAAATGCAGCTTCGGACAGCTATCTCCCGTGTACTTCTCAAACTTCGGCACTTTGAACTTGTAAGGCAACACCAGGTCAGGAACCAAACACATGTCTACAGCATCCAGGTTAACAGCATCTTTGGCCTTCAAAGCTTTCATTCCTCCTTCCAACGCTTGTAGTCTTCTATCCTTTTCAAGAGCTATTGGATCTACGGTCCTAGCTATTTGAATATCTCTTCGGTAATTCATCACAGGGAGAGCAACACCTTGATTGTTAACAGGAGGAGGACGTTCATTTCGGGCAACAAACTGCTCACGTCGATCTCGATTCTCCACAGAAGGCTGTACAACTTGGTTTGCAGCAACGTTATTCACTTGCGGGACGTCTTCCATAGAATCATACAGAGGGTTGGACGCCATAGTGAACCCTGTCAGGGTGTCAGGAGACTGGAAATGGCCTTCAGCCATGGCTACCAATAGTCTTCAGCTGACTTCAATGCTCGATTCTGCTCAAGTCTACTCAACCCCTAAGTCGGTCTTCTGAAAATCACCAGCTGCTCAATCCAAACTCTGGGTAATCACCTCCGGGTAACGAAGGCTGGATCAGAACTCTGGCTAACTGGAAGATGATATGCAATATGATGCAACATTGTTTATGCAAATGCAATGCAAGATGCAGCAAACAACGGGACCACAGCCCCCCACACAATCTGAATACTACTGCACTGCTGACGGAGTACGCTTGCTCTGAAGAGAAGACCAAAATAATGGGTAGGTTGGAAGTCAAGTTTCCTGCAAAAAAACCCCCCACTCACAGGTATGGACCTATATCTGACAAGGTACGGCATCCTATGCGGTCGTCAGCGTCACAGACTTTCAAGACTGACGATACGATTCCCAGAAGGAGTGGCATTATCGAGTCCTGAAGAGGCCTTACTTAGCTAACTTCCAAATGATCGGTTCCCAGAGTCGACAATCCAACTAACCAGCAACCCGAGCCACCCAAAGGGCAGGACAAGAGGCCAACCAGAAGAACCTCGTCTGAGTGTAGATTTCGCGGGACACTAGGACATGCAAAGCACGTGCGCGCCCACTAATCTCTACTCTAAGTCTAAGGTGCACTCAAGCCCAGGTCCGGCTTCTCTCAATCATAGAACACCCGTAACACCCCAACAGCAACAGATAATATCGATAAATAAACCCCAATAGACAAGCAAACAAGCGCTAGGATTGACTCTCTCTTAGGGGACGTTGGATCCCACATGCATAGGGAACTATCGCAGTCCCCAGCAGAGTCGCCAGCTGTCGCTACTGCGAAAATCGGCGTTGGCTGAACAGAAGAGTCGCCACCGCGCGTTATTTATCCCACGGGAGGGAAAGGAAATGCTCAGAGTAAACCTCGCACAACACGGGAAAGGTATGGTCGTCGCAACCAAAACCTGGATTCGGGAGTCGGTTACGCAAGGGGAAGGTATTAGCACCCCTCACGTCCGTCGTACTCGACGGGATCCACGCTTGCTTGGGTTGTCTAAAGGATGCAAAACAATCTATCTACGGCTGATAAATCTAAACAGAAGGGAATTGACTCAATAGAGCGTCGCACTCTATGCCTACGTATTCTCAAGAGAGAAAGTCAGAGTCAACGTAGTTCGGGATACAGGGAATTGGCTCGCCAAGACCTCGCGTCTTGTGCCTACGTACTTCCACACTGCATGGAAGATCAGAGCTTCACGTAGTTCAGGCTAACTACGGCTAAACAGGGTATTCTCACACAGCAGTGAGAAAATCAACTGGTTTCAAAGGTCGGGAACCTATGGGCAAAACTACGGCTTTGGTCTCAAATGCACTCGGGCAAGAGATAAAAGAGGGTAACAATTAATCGTCAGCGGGAAAGTCTCGATCGCACAGCCGCGAGAGAACAGAAAGTCAGTTGTTAGTGTGCTCGCAAGGATATCGCATCCTATGCCTACATATCCTCGTCTGGTACGAGGAATCAGAGCAGTTGTAGTTCGGCTAATATCGGGACCACAGCTCAAATCTCGTTTTATTAACATTCTGAAAATGATTACAATGATTGAATACTGAAAATAAACCCCTAGGAAATACTATTCTATCATATCCTGAAAAAAATCGAATGGAAAATAGTCCCCTAACAAGTGGACTTCTAAAATTACCTCTGAAAAGGTGTGAAAGAAAATCTATGAAAAAAATGGACTCTAAAAAAATATTACATCTATGCTAATATTTTTTCTCTTTTTTCTTTTCCCTTTTCTTTTTTTCAAAATATTTTTCCTCTTTTTTTCATATTTTTCACATCTTTTTTCAATATTTCTTTCTCACTTTTCTTTTTTTCCAAAATATTTTTTTCTCAAATATTTTCTTTTTCTTTATTTTCTTCAAATATAATCTTTTCATATTTTTCTATATATTTTCCATGCATATTTCTTTTTCTTTTTCAAATATTATTTTTCTTTTAATATTTTTTTCATAAAGAACCAATAAAATGAAAATGAGAAAAATATACAAAGGGAGGGGGTACACAGCTTACCGGGGGTGATACAGAAAAAATAAGAAAAAAAACAAATGAGATTGGGCCCAACCCAAAGCAACTCACAAAACAAAACAAAAAAAAAACAGAAAGAAAACCCAGGGGGGTGCGGTTGTGAATCAGGGTATAGCCAGCAGGCACATTCGTTGGGCTTAGGCCCAGAATACGCGAAACGGGGTGGGGAGACGGAACGGGGGTGTGCGAATTGGAAAGGAATTGGGCCCAAGGCCCATGTTCACTGAGTCCCAGCTTTCCCTCACTTTCATTTCCCTCTCTGAAACCCTAATTCTCCTCCCTAACCTTCAGAGCGCCGCCGTCACCATCTCCTCGCTCATACCTCCGTCCCCATTATCGCTTCACTCCCTAATCCAACAACAATAACCGTAATCCCCTTTCTTCTTCCCCACCAAATACAGTTCTCACAAAACAAATACGAATTGCTCCATTCTTTGGTCGGAGATGGAAGATTGAACATTGAAGCAGCCCTTGACGGATCTGCTGAACGATGAAGGCATGAAGGAGTCGCGAGTTGTTGATGAAGTTCTGGAGAGAAGTTCGTGGAAGATTCGTTGAAATCTAACCCGTGTCTGGATCCAGATATTCGTTCTGATGATTTCGGGAGCTTGATGATTCTTGCATGAAGCTTTGTTTGAAGGGGCGTTGATGGAGATTATGAAGAATCTTGACAAGACGAATCTGTGACGATGATGATCAATGGAATCATGAAGATTGTTGCATGTTTCTTGTGGTTGAGATTTGATAGACGATGGAAGATCGTTGAAGCGTGATGAAGCTCTTGACGCTTCTGGAGATTTTTCTGGACAAACAAGTTGAAGGCGAACACGAACGCGGTTGAAACTCATCGAAGCCATCTGGATCATGTTGAAGGTTGATGATGAATATTCATCGTTTCTGATGAATTTCTGGAGATGATGATTGGAGTTGAATCGGAGTTTTCTGGGTATTTCTGGTTTTGAGATGATAAAGATTAGGGGAAGAAGATGAAGACCGATCGGAGGGGATAAAGATTAGAGGAGAAGGAGGATGAAGTTCTGGGTTTGTTGGAGGTTTTAGGGTTTCCGGTGGTTATGAAGGTGGAGGTATGATCGGAGAAGATGGAGTTCTGGAGGTGAGGGATGCATTACTGGTGAGAAGCAGTTTTCCGGTGAGGTTCGCGGGGGCCGCCGGCCATGCATGCCGGCCGGTGGGTATTCCCGACGAGGATAGGAGGTGCGTACGCGTGGCACGCGGTAGTGGAGGGACGGTATGCATGCGGGACGCGTGTCCCATGCGTGGCAGAGAAAGGGAAGTGGGTTTGTGATGTGGCAGCATGATGGCAGTGTAACGTGGGGTCCCCCCCGAGTCTTACACGTGGCTGCTGGATATATGTAGTGGACTGAGAATTCCCTGGACATTTCTGGAATTCGCTGGAACATTCTGGACTAATTCAGGCTGAACTGGGCCTGCGAAATGGATATAGTGAGGCCCAAAATGATAAAAAAACTCTAATATCTGAATTGAAAACAAAAAAAGATTAAAGCTGATTGATTAACACTAATTAACTAAGACCCATTTAACCTAATTAAGACCCATTGTCGCTACTGCGAAAATCGGCGCCGGCTGAACAGAAGAGTCGCCACCGTGCGTTATTTATCCCACGGGAGGGAAAGGAAACGCTCAGAGTAAACCTCGCACAACACGGGAAAGGTATGGTCGTCGCAACCAAAACCTGGATTCGGGAGTCGGTTACGCAAGGGGAAGGTATTAGCACCCCTCACGTCCGTCGTACTCGACGGGATCCACGCTTGTTTTCGGGTATGGATTGTTATTCTATCTACGCTAAAGGTCTGGGGTTAAAAGAAAAGAAAATAAAAAATGAAAATGACTCGGCAAAGTATCGCACTTTATGCCTACGTATTCCCGTCTGGAACGAGAAATCAGAGTCAACGTAGTTCGCCTACCTACGGGAAAGGAGGGGAAGGTTGCTCGCTAGGATATCGCATCCTATGCCTACGTACTTCCACACTGTATGGAAGATCAGAGCAAACGTAGTTCGGGCCACGTACGACACAAGCTTGTCTTGGTTGATTTTATTCCTTCTGAAAAAGGTTTTTCTGATTAGCAGTCCAAGCGGACAAAAAGGACGTCTTTGATGAGTTCACATTCTTTTACGGAAGAAGTGTCTTTTATTGTGTTTGAAATCTTTATGTGTTTTTCTGTTTGTTTTGAGAAAGAAGAGACAGAACTCTAACCTACGGTTGCGAAGGGAAACGAACTAACCTAATGTTATCATGCATGGGTTAAGACCTAGTGTCTATCATGCTCCTCTCTTGCACAGAGAGAAACAGAGATCCTACGGGATAGGCAGAAACAGAAACAATAACAGATATAATAAAGCGGTAAAATGCATGGATGCAACAATACAAGCGAGGCAAGGGAGTCCCACTCAACCTCGAACCTAGAAAACAATAGGCAAAAGTGAACAGGCTTCACTTTCAACCCAACAGGGTAAACAGCGAACAATACAGTCCAGAAAACCAATCAATACATCAGCAATGAAATACAACAGCAAAAGAAACAGCATCGGCAGCTCTGAATCAACATCTGGCTTCAAGTAATCTCCATTCAGCTACAGGCTTCAACAAGCATCAATCTCCATCTTCATGACCTTCAGGCAAGGGCTTTGATCATCTGTCTTCCATCTGCAATGGCTTTTCTTCATGTTCAAACCTCCAGGATGAGGAATTAGTCACAAGAGTGAAGTGAATGAATGTTAGACAGTTAATTACCTACCAAGGGTGGTTCATCAACTGTTAACATTAAACAGAAAGTTTCCTCTCAAAAGTTCTATCTTTCAAATATATTCACTGATCCTTCCAAAGGAAGGAGGTGGATATTTGAAAGAGACTTAGAATCATAGAGAAAGGATGGATGCAGACAAGGCATTCCATGTTTGAGAAACAAGCTTCCTAATCTAGAGCTCTGCCTAGCTCCTAAACCCTAGTCTCCTCAGCAGCTGCTAGCAAGAACCTCCTCTCCAACTCTGGCAGTTGATCTTTCATCTCTGAATCTCCAATGGTCTTCATCTCCTCAAGTCTTCAGCTCTCCCAAGTCCCCAGACAAACCCAATACCCAAGCAAGCAAGCACTAATCCCCCAAAGGGCACACCACACCAGTCAATCAGATATACAGACAGAGTATTAATAGCAGTAAGGGAATCCTGACTTTTTCTAAGGGGATCTAATAACTACCCATAGCCCCTATAGTCCCATAACTAATCTAGTTAAACCCTAAGTCCTAAGGGAAGTGAATCAAATCTCCTAAGTCATCACCTAAAAAAAACCCTAATTTGTTCATGTTGTTCAAGCCTACATTAAGCACCTAAAATTAATTCCTAAAAATGGGAACTAAATTGAATCTACAAGTTCAATATCTCATCTAAGCAACGTAAAAAGAATGAACAAAAAATATGAAAGCATTTAATAGAACAAAAATTACTAAAATCATGCATGAAATGAAGCTATTTAAAATGACATTTATTTAGAAAATATGGAAAAAATATCAAATAAAAATAAAAATGCAATTTTATTTAATGACAATTTTCTACACATTCCAATGAAAATGATGTAAAAAGAATGAATTAAAAATGATTTTTTATGTATTTATTATGAATTTTTAAAATGAATGAAAAAACATGAAAAGAAAATAATAAAAAAGAATAGAGAAATAGCCAGGGGGGGTTCAATAAGCAACGCGCTCAGTTGATATTTCATTGGGCCAGGCATTGGTGGGGTGCGCATAGCAGGTTTACTAAGGCCCAGAACCATTCAGAAACAAGGAAGATAACAAAAACGCAGGGGGGTGAAAATAGCATAGGTTATCACGTTCAAAGTGATTGGGCTTGGTAACTGGGGGGTGGGAATATCAACATTCACTCAGGCCCGCCCGTTTCAATTAATGAAACGGTGCGTTTAGGGCACCAACTCATCTCCCTCCAAAATCTGAATTAAATGCCAACCACACGATGGCTTCCCAAGTCAAAAGTCTTGCATGAAATGGACCGTCCAGATTGTGTCTTCCTCATGGGATCATCTAGGGTTTCTGAAACCCTCATGCACCTGCCATGAACGTCCAAATTCAAGCTCTCGGTTCTCTCTCTCCAGGCCATGAAACGCCACGCTATAAACATGAAACTTACTCTAAATTCCTCCCTCTACAAGCCTATGGTCTTTGTTTGGTTTGAAACTCATCACAACTCTCACCCCGATCGAGCCAAGTTCTGGTTCCATGGAAATACTCTGCAACTTACCAACACAATTCTCCATCAAACTTGCACTAATCTAATCTATAACTAATGGTGATTATCCTGCGCTAACAACCTAAGATTCTAATGCACTAATCCACGAGTTCTAGGTCCTAACAGTTTGGTGCACCTGCTAACAAACATCACCAAACCACTCCAAACTCAACCTAATTGCTCTACTAACATCCTACATTATATCTAAACTAATAAAATCATGCTAAACTAACTAATTCAAGCTGTGGCAGAGAAAATGCACCTGGTATAAAATCTTGTGGATGATGATGAAACTTGTGGATCTAAGAGTCTTGATGCTTGGATCTTGATCTACAATTGATCTATTTGATTCTGTTTGCAACACTTGAATGAAACTTGGCTTGAATTGTGCTATCAACTTGAAACTTCAATTTTGATGTTGATGATGGAAGTGCTCGAAAATGGATTGATCACACCTTGTTCTTGGTTGAATTCTGATCTATGATGATGAATCAGTATGATGAAGTTGATTTTGATGGTAATTGGTGAAGAATTTGAGGAATTGAAGTGAAAATACAATGAGAAAGAATGAGAGAATTTGGGAAATTCTTGGTGAAAAATGAAGCCAACCCTTGATCAATCTTCATTTCATGAATATATAGGGCTCACATGAACATTCTAGATCCATCTTACACATTCCCTTGCCTTCCAACTTTGATTCATTTTGGCTATGTTTCTTAAAATGCAAGTAACCAAGGATAACTTTGAAATCTTCCACTAAACTCAAAAAAGTGTTTGAACCATTGTTCTTATAATGTCTTTTCCATTCAAAATCATATATTGGAAGTCTCCATTTGGACTTATAAATCTCCCAAACCATTTTTCATTTTGACTTTATTCAAATTATAAGCCATTTTAGTTCAAATTTGGACCAATCATGCAACTTCATGTTATGAGCTTTTCCAACAATTTGTGACCTTCTTTCTAGACTTAAAATCCCATTTGGAGCAAGTTTGATGTTGTAAGTTTTTCCATTTGAGGCCTCCTTGTATGAGTTTTGGACATAGGTTAAAATGACCTGTAATTCACAAATGCCTAAAATACCCTTTGCTTGCCAAGACCATAAGTTGAGTTCCACACATCATATGAGGGCATACTATACCATTCTAGAAAGCTAAGACAATGAGGAACAATTATTATGTTGACCAAGAATTCATTTGAAATCTCCTTGAGGGGTAAAAATTGCTTGGAAGTCAAGTCACTTTCACAGACAAAATTTCAGATACCTCAGATGACCTGTAACTTGCAAGGACCATAACTTGAGTTCTATAAATCTCCTTGATGTCTTCCACCACTCAAATTAAAGGTCTTGAGACCCTCTACAAGTTTCATGTTGGCCAAGAAGCCATTTGAAGCTAGCATTTTGACTTATCTTGCTTGGAAATTTGACCTAAACTAGGGGATTTTACACAGAAACCCTAATTTAGAAACTCCTCTTCTCCTTGATTTCTCTTGAATTCTCCTTGGCATATCTCCATATCCTTCTTTATATGTCCAATGATGAACCCCACATCTCTCCAATAGACTTGAATGCCCTTTAAATCAGTCAATTGACCTAGGGTTGACCTAGGGTTGACCTAGATGAAACCCTAGTTGACTGTCTTCAACTATAGCTCTTGTGCTCTCATCAATGACTTGTCTCCTTCTCCAAATGACTTTCTAAGTCTCTCATAATGTCTAGATACTCTCCATGCCTTCAACTCACAGCTCACAACCCTCTTGTTGACCCTCAGATACCCTCAGCTAGGAGATGGATTCAAGGCTTGATCTGCTGAACTCTTTGCTTTCAAATTCTTTCCTGATGACTTGAATGAGATTGAATTGGGATAATAGCCTCTTGATAGGCTTCTAAAGATGAGAATAATGATTGGTCCCCTGTTGAATGACTTGCTACGCTTATGCTATGCAGATGGTTAGTCTATGTACATGACTCTATATGCAAATGCCAATGATATTGAAACATAAACCAAGGAAATAAGGTTGGGCAAATTTTAGGGTGCAACAGCTGCCCCTATTCAAGCGACTTGGACCCGATTGGGTGAAGAGCCCGGAGCCTTCAGACATTCGCGGTACGAGACGGTTGAATACTAGGAACCCGGAAATTTGCCAACCGCAAAACTAAACTGCGCCTCTGCTTGGGGAACGACATTCATCAGCTGAATCTGACTGTTACAGTAACCCACTGATCTCGTGCGACTGTGCTGGGGATTGTCTTCATCGTTCTGAAGAGGATTCTGTCATAACAGATTGCTTGCTTGTCCACGTTAGGACTCCGTCCGTCATCAATACGAAGAAATCTCAACTATAACCTGTCCACGTTAGGACTCCATTTGCTGTTAACCCAGAAAAATCTCGGCAACTCCGCTGGGGATAATTCGTCTGCATTTCCATAAACTGAATCGTCCACGTTAGGAATAAAATTCTTCCACGTTAGGAGTAACACCCGTCCACGTCAGGCATCATTTCTTCTGTATCTGTCCGCGTCAGGACTAACCCTTTCATCTTTCCACGTCATGAAGCAACCTTCTTTCCACATGAGGAGAACTATATCAATCTGTCCACGTAAGGACTCCAATACCACTGGACATGCCCGCGTCAGGACTCCATTCTTTCCACGTAAGGAATTCAACTCTGGTTCTGAACCTGTCCACGTCAGGACTCAACTTTCCACGTAAAGAGTACATCATTCTTCCACGTCAGGAATCAACTTTTCTTGAATCTGTCCACGTAAGGACCCCCAATTCTTCCACATAAGGAGTAAATCTTCTTCTTCCACGTTAGGAATACAAGCCTCTTTAATCTGTCCGCGTCAGGACTAAACTCTTCCACGTCAGGAATAATCTCTTTCTTTCCACGTCAGGAATCAATCTTGATATGTCCGCGTGAGGACTCAATCTTTCCACGTAAGGAATCAATCTCTTTTCCACGTAAGGGATGCTCTTGATATGTCCACGTAAGGACTCTGATCTTTTCCACGTTAGGAATCAAACCCTTTCTTGATATGTCCGCGTAAGGACTAAACTTTTCCACGTAAGGAAACACCCTCTCTTTCCACGTCAGGAATCAACTTCTTTCCCATCTGTCCGCGTCAGGACTACATTTTTCCGCGTAAGGAACGCCATCTTAATTTGTCCACGTAAGGACTCCATACTTTCCACGTTAGGAATCACCTCTTTCCACGTAAGGAATCCTCTTCTGATATGTCCGCGTAAGGACTACATCGTCTACGTTAGGACCCACTTCTCCACATTAGGAATAATAATCTCTTTGATTTGTCCACGTCAGGACACTGATCTCGTCTTGATTTGTCCACGTTAGGACTCAGGCGTCTTCGACCCGCTGAGGAAATAAGACTTGTCCACGTAAGGACTCACACGCTGGCCTGATCTATCCGCGTTAGGACCCAACACAAAGAGTAATTACTTTTGTCAACGTCATGACCTCCCATTCCACTAATTTCGAGAAACTGAATCTGCCCACGATAGGACTAACACACCTCACTAATCCAGGGAAATAAACCTGTCCACGTTAGGACGCCCACTTCTGAAGAAATCCCGTCAATCTAGAAGTAAATTGTCCGCGTCAGGACTTAGTTCTCCACTGATCCTCACCCACAAACTTCTTAGCACTGACGTGACAGCGACTTTGAGGCGGACTCTACTGGGGATGTCTGGAACCCAAACTACCGGATGCCTGTTCTGATGCCCGACGGTGGCCTCTGAAATTCTGATTCATGGAACCCTTGATGACAACTAATTCTGCTTGGGAATAAAGAGAAACTTATCCTGGTAACTCTGGCGGGGAAAATAAGAGACATTTGCATAAATGACTCTGTTAGAGACAAAGAGAACCTCATCATGCTAACTCTGTGGGGGAATACTGCCGAAACTGACATTATCCTTGGATGTCTCATGCCGAGATCTCGAACGTTTGGTAATTCATTTGAGCAAGAGCTCTCTCTGCCTGAACTGCTAGAGTACAGAAACTGCTTCGGCAAAATAAATACTGGAAGGATAATGCCGACTCCGCCAGGGATAGCCAGATGCTACAGAATTATTCCAGCAAAATAAATGCTGGAAGGGTGAAGTCAACCCTGCTGGGAAATTGGGAACTCAAATCAAACACCCTGTTGAGGTAACATCCTGCTGGGGAAAATAACCTTGCTGGGGAATAGCAAATGTGCATAGTACGATCGGACTTTCTGCTGGAACGTGAACTGATATTACACAGTATCTCTGACAAAATAAATGACAGGACCCACCATCAACTCTGCTTTGGAGAGTCTTGATCTTCGAATTTCACTGGAAGGAATGAAAACGCTTGCAAAGAGAATTCCGCTGGGGATGGGATGATTCTCTTGGGGAAAATTAACTGACTCCACTGGGAGAGAGTGCCTGACCCTGCGGGGAAAGATGAACCTGTCTGAATACAGCCTTACGATCTTGGAATCGCCAAACTCTATTGAGGACGAATAACTTTTCTGCTCCCTCTGAGTATGCTACGGCTAGCTGGGAAATTCTATCCTTCTTCAGGAAGAATATGCATGACCTGCGTGGGGATTAAGTCTTTCGTTATCGCGATCTTTTGATCATCCTCCTCGTATGGTTACGAAACCTGTAACAACACAAACAAGACACGACAAGCCTATGCAATCAAATCAATTCAGGTTAGTGACGTTACACTCAGTCAATTCAAAGCTTTAATGATTGTTGGCAAGGGCCAGTGATGTTATACTCATGCTAGCTTCAATAAACTTAGGCGTTAATCATGCACAAAACAGTAAAGAATCAGCATCAAGTACTGAATAACATATTTTATTGATCAGGCCCCTGAATGGGCGGAGTTTTGTACACGGGATGTAACTCCTGAAAAGAGGAAGCTACGCAAAGCAAATACATAAGTATGCACAAGAAGCATGAATATTTTGACAAATTAAATTTTGTACACATGTCGGCAACGGGATGCAGATGAACACCACGAACTGATCCTCCCATGACTCATCCGACCCTAATGCTTTCCCGGTATCCCCACTTCTGAAGAGATTGTATCCGATAGCTGGCTCCTCAAATATATTCTCCCGTATTGATGCTCATTGAATTCGGACCGCAGTCATTTGCTTTTCAAATCCCTAACTTTTGCGTGAACCGCCCTTTACGGGTTTTCAGTTCACCGGGATACCCTTTTTTGCCGAAGCCGCCCAGTGTAGGTTTTCAACTTCGCGGGTGTACATTTTTCAATTTTATCCCTAACTTTTGCCCGAACCTTTCATTCTGTTTTTGGTTCGCCAGGATGCCCCATTTTTGCCTGGACTCTCTTTTTTCTGTCCAGCGGGTCAATTTCAAGCAAAGTATTTTTTAACTGCGTCCGAATTCACAGGTGACGCAAAGTCTTCTCCGTCCATGGTGGACAACAACAACGCTCCTCCTGAAAAGACTTTTCTGACAACGTATGGCCCTTCGTAGTTGGGGGTCCACTTGCCCCTGTGATCTGCTTGCGGCGGGAGAATCCTTTTCAGCACAAGGTCGCCCGTCTGAAAGCTTCGCGGAAGTATCTTCTTGTCGTACGCTTTCTTCATTCGTCTTTGGTACAAACGACCGTATGCCAGAGAAGCTAGCCTCTTCTCATCCATCAAACTCAGTTGGTTCAATCTATTCGTTACCCATTCTGCCTCGTCCAGCTGAACGTCTCGCAATACCCTCAGAGAAGGGATCTCAACCTCTAATGGTAATACCGCTTCCATTCCGTATACCAACGAGAACGGAGTTGCCCCGGTTGATGTGCGTACCGTCGTACGATAACCGTGCAAAGTAAAAGGTAGCATTTCATGCCAATCCTTATAGGTCACCACCATTTTCTGAACAATTTTCTTGATATTTTTATTGGCCGCCTCGACAGCGCCATTCATCTTGGGTCGGTAAGGGGAGGAGTTGTGATGTTCGATCTTGAAATTCTGACAGAGCTCCTTCATCATTTTGTTGTTCAGATTTGAACCATTATCCGTGATTATCCGCTCGGGGATCCCATATCGGCAAATGATATCTCTCTTGATGAATCTAGCCACCACTTGCTTCATTACATTTGCGTAAGACGCCGCTTCCACCCACTTGGTGAAATAATCGATCGCTACTAGGATGAACCGATGCCCGTTAGAAGCCGTCGGCTCGATCTTCCCAATCATATCGATTCCCCACATCGAGAATGGCCATGGAGATGACATCACATTTAGAGGACTCGGAGGCACGTGTATCTTGTCAGCATAGATTTGGCACTTGTGGCACTTTCTCGCGAACTTGAAACAATCAGTTTCCATCGTCAGCCAAAAATAACCTGCCCTCAGCAGTTTTCTCGTCATAGCATGCCCACCAGCATGCGTACCAAAGACACCTTCGTGAATTTCTTCCATGAGAAGCTTTGCCTCTTTCTCGTCTACACAACGCAACAACACCAAATCGTGGTTTCTCCTGTACAAGACACCATCCGGATTCAAGTAGAAATTACCCGCTAATCTCCTGAGAGTCTTCTGATCTTGACTGGATGCCCCAGCCGGATACTCTTTATTCTTCAGGAAATTAAGGATATCAAAATACCACGGTTTGTCATCAGATGCTTCATCAATAGCAAATACATAAGCTGGCCTGTCCAACCGAGAGATAGTGATTTGGGGAGCTTCGTTCCAGAAATTGACCTTGTACATGGAAGACAAAGTGGCAAGGGCGTCAGC
>CAWUDS030007028.1:0-28279 GCA_963859935.3 Lathyrus sativus
CTTAGTGATAAAAAAGCTAAAACTTTGGGATGGTGAAGAATAATATTGAATATTTTTAGACGTAATATATCATAAGTCAATGTGAATACGATGAATATAAACAATATTGAGCTTGATTATTTATTTTTAATTGTCATGCATATGTATAAATTATGGGTCATTCATTTGTAGTCTCTTAACTTAGTTTCATAGAAGTGAAGAAACCAAGATTTTGGTGGAGGAAAAGAACAAAAATATAGAATGATTTTACATTTATTACACCATAATACAATGTGATTATAGTGAATACATATAACATTCATCTTAAATATTTGATTTTAGTGATTACCCTTGTAGATATAAGTTATTTATCATTCATTTGTAGTCTTTTAACTATGTGGCTTATTCACGAAGAAACATGAAATTTGATGATGGAGAAGACACATATTGAATATATTTACATCCAATCTACCATAATTCAATGTGAAAATTGAAAATATCAATAAACTTTAGCTTGATTATTTATTTTAACTTTGACCTATATAATATAAAATATCTGTTGTGGATTATAGTCTTTTAACTTGGTTTTTTAGTGGGGAAAACCTAAAATTTTGTGATGGAGTAGAAAAATAAAATATAATTAATTTTTTACATGTACTATAGTCTATTATATTTTAAGCTTGGTGAAAAAAAAACCTAAAACTTTGGGATGGTGAAGAAAAATATTGAATATTTTTAGATGTAATATATCATAAGTCAATGTGAATACGATGAATATAAACAATATTGATCTTGATTATTTATTTTTAATTGTCATGCATATGTATAAATGATGGTTCATTCATTTGTAGTCTCTTAAATTAGTGTCTTAGAGTTGAAGAAACCAAAATTTTAGTGATGGAGAAGGAGAAACACATAGAAATTTTTTATATATATTATACCATAATACAATGTGATTAAGTTAAATACAAATAACATTGAGCTTAAATATTTAATTTTAGTGATTACTCATATATTAATATATAATTTACTTGCCATTCATTTATAGTCTTTTAACTATGTGGCTTAGTGACAAAGTAACATGAAATTTGGTGATGGACAAGAAATTATTGAATATATTTACATCTAATTTACCATAATTCAATGTGAAAATGGTAAATATCAATAAACATTAGCTTGATTATTTATTTAAATTTTGACCTATATAATATAAAATATATGTCGTGGATTATAGTCTTTTAAGTTTGTTTTTAGTGGAGAAAACCTAAATTTTGTTATGGAGTAGAAAAACAAAGTATAATTGATTTTTTACATCTACTATAGTCTATTATATTTTTAGCTTAGTGATAAAAAAAGCTAAAACTTTGGGATGGTGAAGAAAAATATTGAATATTTTTAGATGTAATATATCATAAGTCAATGTGAATACGATGAATATAAACAATATTGAGCTTGATTATTTATTTTTAATTGTCATGCATATGTATAAATTATGGGTCATTCATTTGTAGTCTCTTAACTTAGTTTCATAGAAGTGAAGATACCAAGATTTTGGTGGAGGAAAAGAACAAAAATATAGAATGATTTTACATTTATTACACCATAATACAATGTGATTATAGTGAATACATATAACATTCATCTTAAATATTTGATTTTAGTGATTACCCTTGTAGATATAAGTTATTTATCATTCATTTGTAGTCTTTTAACTATGTGGCTTATTCACGAAGAAACATGAAATTTGATGATGGAGAAGACACATATTGAACATATTTACATCCAATCTACCATAATTCAATGTGAAAATTGTAAATATCAATAAACTTTAGCTTGATTATTTATTTTAACTTTGACCTATATAATATAAAATATCTGTTGTGGATTATAGTCTTTTAACTTGGTTTTTTAGTGGGGAAAACCTAAAATTTTGTGATGGAGTAGAAAAATAAAATATAATTAATTTTTTACATGTACTATAGTCTATTATATTTTAAGCTTGGTGAAAAAAAACCTAAAACTTTGGGATGGTGAAGAAAAATATTGAATATTTTTAGATGTAATATATCATAAGTCAATGTGAATACGATGAATATAAACAATATTGATCTTGATTATTTATTTTTAATTGTCATGCATATGTATAAATGATGGTTCATTCATTTGTAGTCTCTTAAATTATTGTCTTAGAGTCGAAGAAACCAAAATTTTAGTGATGGAGAAGGAGAAACACATAGAAATTTTTTATATATATTATACCATAATACAATGTGATTAAGTTAAATACAAATAACATTGAGCTTAAATATTTAATTTTAGTGATTACTCATATATTAATATATAATTTACTTGCCATTCATTTATAGTCTTTTAACTATGTGGCTTAGTGACAAAGTAACATGAAATTTGGTGATGGACAAGAAATATATTGAATATATTTACATCTAATTTACCATAATTCAATGTGAAAATGGTAAATATAAATAAACATTAGCTTGATTATTTATTTAAATTTTGACCTATATAATATAAAATATATGTCGTGGATTATAGTCTTTTTAAGTTTGTTTTTTAGTGGGGAAAACCTAAAATTTTGTTATGGAGTAGAAAAATAAAGTATAATTGATTTTTTACATCTAGTATAGTCTATTATATTTTTAGCTTAGTGATAAAAAAAGCTAAACCTTTGGGATGGTGAAGAAAAATATTGAATATTTTTAGATGTAATATATCATAAGTCAATGTGAATACGATGAATATAAACAATATTGAGCTTGATTATTTATTTTTAATTGTCATGCATATGTATAAATTATGGGTCATTCATTTGTAGTCTCTTAACTTAGTTTCATAGAAGTGAAGAAACCAAGATTTTGGTGATGGAAAAGAACAAAAATATAGAAATATTTTACATCTATTACACCATAATACAATGTGATTATAGTGAATACATATAACATTCACGTTAAATATTTGATTTTAGTGATTACCCTTGTAGATATAAGTTATTTGTCATTCATTTGTAGTCTTTTAACTATGTGGCTTATTCACGAAGAAACATGAAATTTGATGATGGAGAAGACACATATTGAACATATTTACATCCAATCTACCATAATTCAATGTGAAAATTGTAAATATCAATAAACCTTAGCTTGATTATTTATTTTAACTTTGACCTATATAATATAAAATATATGTTGTAGATTATAGTCTTTTAATTGGTTTTTTAGAGGGGAAAACCTAAAATTTTGTGATGGAATAGAAAAATAAAATATAATTAATTTTTTACATGTACTATTATAGTCTATTATATTTTAAGCTTGGTGAAAAAAAACCTAAAACTTTGGGATGGTGAAGAAAAATATTGAATATTTTTAGATGTAACATATCATAAGTCAATGTGAATACGATGAATATAAACAATATTGATCTTGATTATTTATTTTTAATTGTCATGCATATGTGTAAATGATGGTTCATTCATTTGTAGTCTCTTAAATTAGTGTCTTAGAGTCGAAGAAACCAAAATTTTAGTGATGGAGAAGGAGAAACACATAGAAATTTTTTATATATATTATACCATAATACAATGTGATTAAGTTAAATACAAATAACATTGAGCTTAAATATTTAATTTTAGTGATTACTCATATATTAATATATAATTTACTTTCCATTCATTTATAGTCTTTTAACTATGTGGCTTAGTGACAAAGTAACATGAAATTTGGTGATGGACAAGAAATATATTAAATATATTTACATCTAATTTACCATAATTCAATGTGAAAATGGTAAATATCAATAAACATTAGCTTGATTATTTATTTAATTCTGACCTATATAATATAAAATATATGTCGTGGATTATAGTCTTTTAAGTTTGTTTTTTAGTGGGGAAAACCTAAAATTTTGTTATGGAGTAGAAAAATAAAGTATAATTGATTTTTTACATCTAGTATAGTCTATTATATTTTTAGCTTAGTGATAAAAAAAGCTAAAACTTTGGGATGGTGAAGAAAAATATTGAATATTTTTAGATGTAATATATCATAAGTCAATGTGAATACGATGAATATAAACAATATTGAGCTTGATTATTTATTTTTAATTGTCATGCATATGTATAAATTATGGGTCATTCATTTGTAGTCTCTTAACTTAGTTTCATAGAAGTGAAGAAACCAAGATTTTGGTGATGGAAAAGAACAAAAATATAGAAATATTTTACATCTATTACACCATAATACAATGTGATTATAGTGAATACATATAACATTCACGTTAAATATTTGATTTTAGTGATTACCCTTGTAGATATAAGTTATTTGTCATTCATTTGTAGTCTTTTAACTATGTGGCTTATTCACGAAGAAACATGAAATTTGATGATGGAGAAGACACATATTGAACATATTTACATCCAATCTACCATAATTCAATGTGAAAATTGTAAATATCAATAAACCTTAGCTTGATTATTTATTTTAACTTTGACCTATATAATATAAAATATATGTTGTGGATTATAGTCTTTTAATTGGTTTTTTAGAGGGGAAAACCTAAAATTTTGTGATGGAGTAGAAAAATAAAATATAATTAATTTTTTACATGTACTATTATAGTCTATTATATTTTAAGCTTGGTGAAAAAAAACCTAAAACTTTGGGATGGTGAAGAAAAATATTGAATATTTTTAGATGTAACATATCATAAGTCAATGTGAATACGATGAATATAAACAATGTTGATCTTGATTATTTATTTTTAATTGTCATGCATATGTGTAAATGATGGTTCATTCATTTGTAGTCTCTTAAATTAGTGTCTTAGAGTCGAAGAAACCAAAATTTTATTGATGGAGAAGAAGAAAAATATTGAAATGTTTTATATATATTATACCATAATACAATGTGATTAGTTAAATACAAATAACATTGAGCTTAAATATTTAATTTGAGTGATTACTCATATATTAATATATAATTTACTTGCCATTCATTTATAGTCTTTTAACTATGTGGCTTAGTGACAAAGTAACATGAAATTTGGTGATGGACAAGAAATATATTGAATATATTTACATCTAATTTACCATAATTCAATGTGAAAATGGTAAATATCAATAAACATTATCTTGATTATTTATTTTAATTTTGACCTATATAATATAAAATATACGTCGTGGATTATAGTCTTTTAAGTTTGTTTTTTAGTGGGAAAAACCTAAAATTTTGTTATGGAGTAGAAAAATAAAGTATAATTGATTTTTACATCTAGTATAGTCTATTATATTTTTACCTTAGTGATAAAAAAAGCTAAAACTTTGGGATGGTGAAGAAAAATATTGAATATTTTTAGATGTAATATATCATAAGTCAATGTGAATACGATGAATATAAACAATATTGATCTTGATTATTTATTTTTAATTGTCATGCATATGTATAAATGATGGTTCATTCATTTGTAGTCTCTTAACTTAGTTTCATAGAAGTGAAGAAACCAACATTTTAGTGATGGAGAAGGAGAAACACATAGAAACCTTTTATATATATTATACCATAATACAATGTGATTAAGTTAAATACAAATAACATTGAGCTTAAATATTTAATTTAGTGATTACTCATATATTAATATATAATTTACTTGCCATTTATTTATAGTCTTTTAACTATGTGGCTTAGTGACAAAGTAACATGAAATTTGGTGATGGACAAGAAATATATTGAATATATTTACATCTAATTTACAATAATTCAATGTGAAAATGGTAAATATCAATAAACATTAGCTTGATTATTTATTTTAATTTTCACCTATATAATATAAAATATATGTCGTGGATTATAGTCTTTTAACTTTGTTTTTTAGTGGGAAAAACCTAAAATTTTGTTATGGAGTAGAAAAATAAAGTATAATTGATTTTTACATCTAGTATAGTCTATTATATTTTTACCTAGTGATAAAAAAAGCTAAAACTTTGGGATGGTGAAGAAAAATATTGAATATTTTTAGATGTAATATATCATAAGTCAATGTGAATACGATGAATATAAACAATATTGAGCTTGATTATTTATTTTTAATTGTCATGCATATGTATAAATTATGGGTCATTCATTTGTAGTCTCTTAACTTAGTTTCATAGAAGTGAAGAAACCAAGATTTTGGTGATGGAAAAGAACAAAAATATAGAAATATTTTACATCTATTACACGATAATACAATGTGATTATAGTGAATACGTATAACATTCACGTTAAATATTTAATTTTAGTGATTACCCTTGTAGATATAAGTTATTTGTCATTCATTTGTAGTCTTTTAACTATGTGGCTTATTCACGAAGAAACATGAAATTGATGATGGAGAAGACACATATTGAACATATTTACATCCAATCTACCATAATTCAATGTGAAAATTGTAAATATCAATAAACTTTAGCTTGATTATTTATTTTAACTTTGACCTATATAATATAAAATATATGTTGTGGATTATAGTTTTTTAACTTGGTTTTTTAGAGGGGAAAACCTAAAATTTTTTTGATGGAGTAGAAAAATAAAATATAATTAATTTTTTACATGTACTATTATAGTCTATTATATTTTAAGCTTGGTGATAAAAAAACCTAAAACTTTGTGATGGTGAAGAAAAATATTGAATATTTTTAGATGTAATATATCATAAGTCAATGTGAATACGATGAATATAAACAATATTGATATTGATTATTTATTTTTAATTGTCATGCATATGTATAAATGATGGTTCATTCATTTGTAGTCTCTTAAATTAGTGTCTTAGAGTTGATGAAACCAAAATTTTATTGATGGAGAAGAAGAAAAATATCGAAATATTTTATATATATTATACCATAATACAATGTGATTAAGTTAAATACAAATAACATTGAGCTTAAATATTTAATTTTAGTGATTACTCATATATTAATATATAATTTACTTGCCATTCATTTATAGTCTTTTAACTATGTGGCTTAGTGACAAAGTAACATGAAATTTGGTGATGGACAAGAAATATATTGAATATATTTACATCTAATTTACAATAATTCAATGTGAAAATGGTAAATATCAATAAACATTAGCTTGATTATTTATTTTAATTTTCACCTATATAATATAAAATATATGTCGTGGATTATAGTCTTTTAACTTTGTTTTTTAGTGGGAAAAACCTAAAATTTTGTTATGGAGTAGAAAAATAAAGTATAATTGATTTTTTACATCTAGTATAGTCTATTATATTTTTACCTTAGTGATAAAAAAAGCTAAAACTTTGGGATGGTGAAGAAAAATATTGAATATTTTTAGATGTAATATATCATAAGTCAATGTGAATACGATGAATATAAACAATATTGAGCTTGATTATTTATTTTTAATTGTCATGCATATGTATAAATTATGGGTCATTCATTTGTAGTCTCTTAACTTAGTTTCATAGAAGTGAAGAAACCAAGATTTGGTGATGGAAAAGAACAAAAATATAGAAATATTTTACATCTATTACACGATAATACAATGTGATTATAGTGAATACGTATAACATTCACGTTAAATATTTAATTTTAGTGATTACCCTTGTAGATATAAGTTATTTGTCATTCATTTGTAGTCTTTTAACTATGTGGCTTATTCACGAAGAAACATGAAATTTGATGATGGAGAAGACACATATTGAACATATTTACATCCAATCTACCATAATTCAATGTGAAAATTGTAAATATCAATAAACTTTAGCTTGATTATTTATTTTAACTTTGACCTATATAATATAAAATATATGTTGTGGATTATAGTCTTTTAACTTGGTTTTTTAGAGGGGAAAACCTAAAATTTTTTTGATGGAGTAGAAAAATAAAATATAATTAATTTTTTACATGTACTATTATAGTCTATTATATTTTAAGCTTGGTGATAAAAAAACCTAAAACTTTGTGATGGTGAAGAAAAATATTGAATATTTTTAGATGTAATATATCATAAGTCAATGTGAATACGATGAATATAAACAATATTGATATTGATTATTTATTTTTAATTGTCATGCATATGTATAAATGATGGTTCATTCATTTGTAGTCTCTTAAATTAGTGTCTTAGAGTTGATGAAACCAAAATTTTATTGATGGAGAAGAAGAAAAATATCGAAATATTTTATATATATTATACCATAATACAATGTGATTAAGTTAAATACAAATAACATTGAGCTTAAATATTTAATTTTAGTGATTACTCATATATTAATATATAATTTACTTGCCATTCATTTATAGTCTTTTAACTATGTGGCTTAGTGACAAAGTAACATGAAATTTGGTGATGGACAAGAAATATATTGAATATATTTACATCTAATTTACCATAATTCAATGTGAAAATGGTAAATATCAATAAACATTAGCTTGATTATTTATTTAAATTTTGACCTATATAATATAAAATATATATCGTGGATTATAGTCTTTTAAGTTTGTTTTTTAGTGGAGAAAACCTAAAATTTTGTTATGGAGTAGAAAAATAAAGTATAATTGATTTTTTACATCTACTATAGTCTATTATATTTTTAGCTTGGTGATAAAAAAAGCTAAAATGTTGGGATGGTGAAGAAAAATATTGAATATTTTTAGATGTAATATATCATAAGTCAATGTGAATACGATGAATATAAACAATATTGAGCTTGATTATTTATTTTTAATTGTCATGCATATGTATAAATTATGGGTCATTCATTTGTAGTCTCTTAACTTAGTTTCATAGAAGTGAAGAAACCAAGATTTTAGTGATGGAAAAGAACAAAAATATAGAAATATTTTACATCTATTACACCATTATACAATGTGATTATAGTGAATAAATATAACATTCAGCTTAAATATTTGATTTTAGTGATTACCCTTGTAGATATAAGTTATTTGTCATTCATTTGTAGTCTTTTAACTATGTGGCTTATTCACGAAGAAACATGAAATTTGATGATGGAGAAGACACATATTGAACATATTTACATCCAATCTACCATAATTCAATGTGAAAATTGTAAATATCAATAAACTTTAGCTTGATTATTTATTTTAACTTTGACCTATATAATATAAAATATATATTGTGGATTATAGTCTTTTAACTTGGTTTTTTAGAGGGGAAAACCTAAATTTTGTGATGGAGTAGAAAAATAAAATATAATTAATTTTTTACACGTACTATTATAGTCTATTATATTTTAAGCTTGGTGATAAAAAACCTAAAACTTTTGGATGGTGAAGAAAAATATTGAATATTTTTAGATGTAATATATCATAAGTCAATGTGAATACGATGAATATAAACAATATTGATCTTGATTATTTATTTTTAATTGTCATGCATATGTATAAATGATGGTTCATTCATTTGTAGTCTCTTAAATTATTGTCTTATAGTCGAAGAAACCAAAATTTTAGTGATGGAGAAGGAGAAACACATAGAAATTTTTTATATATATTATACCATAATACAATGTGATTAAGTTAAATACAAATAACATTGAGCTTAAATATTTAATTTTATTGATTACGCATATATTAATATATAATTTACTTGCCATTCATTTATAGTCTTTTAACTATGTGGCTTAGTGACAAAGTAACATGAAATTTGGTGATGGACAAGAAATATATTGAATATATTTACATCTAATTTACCATAATTCAATGTGAAAATGGTAAATATCAATAAACAGTAGGTTGATTATTTATTTTAATTTTGACCTATATAATATAAAATATATGTCGTGGATTATAGTCTTTTAACTTTGTTTTTTATTGGGGGAAAACCTAAAATTTTGTTATGGAGCAGAAAAATAAAGTATATTTGATTTTTTACATCTAGTATAGTCTATTATATTTTTAGCTTGGTGATAAAAAAAGCTAAAACTTTGGGATGGTGAAGAAAAATATTGAATATTTTTATATGTAATATATCATAAGTCAATGTGAATACGATGAATATAAACAATATTGAGCTTGATTATTTATTTTTAATTGTCATGCATATGTATAAATTATGGGTCATTCATTTGTAGTCTCTTAACTTAGTTTCATAGAAGTGAAGGAACCAAGATTTTGGTGATGGAAAAGAACAAAAATATAGAAATATTTTACATCTATTACACCATAATACAATGTGATTACAATGAATACATATAACATTCAGCTTAAATATTTGATTTTAGTGATTACCCTTGTAGATATAAGTTATTTCTCATTCATTTGTAGTCTTTTAACTATGTGGCTTATTCACGAAGAAACATGAAATTTGATGATGGAGAAGACACATATTGAACATATTTACATCCAATCTACCATAATTCAATGTGAAAATTGAAAATATCAATAAACTTTAGCTTGATTATTTATTTTAACTTTGACCTATATAATATAAAATATATGTTGTGGATTATAGTCTTTTAACTTGGTTTTTTAGTGGGGAAAACCTAAAATTTTGTGATGGAGTAGAAAAATAAAATATAATTAATTTTTTACATGTACTATAGTCTACTATATTTTAAGCTTGGTGATAAAAAAACCTAATACTTTGGGATCGTGAAGAAAAATATTGAATATTTTTAGATGTAATATATCATAAGTCAATGTGAATACGATGTATATAAACAATATTGATCTTGATTATTTATTTTTAATTGTAATGCATATGTATAAATGATGGTTCATTCATTTGTAGTCTCTTAAATTAGTGTCTTAGAGTTGAAGAAACCAAAATTTTATTGATGGAGAAGAAGAAAAATATCAAAATGTTTTATATATATTATACCATAATACAATGTGATTAAGTTAGATACAAATAACATTGAGCTTAAATATTTAATTTTAGTGATTACGCATATATTAATATATAATTTACTTGCCATTAATTTATAATCTTTTAACTATGTGGCTTAGTGACAAAGTAACATGAAATTGGTGATGGACAAGAAATATATTGAATATATTTACATCTAATTTACCATAATTCATTGTGAAAATGGTAAATATCAATAAACATTAGCTTGCTTATTTATTTTAATTTGACCTATATAATATAAAATATATGTCGTGGATTATAGTCTTTTAACTTTGTTTTTTAGTGGGGAAAACCTAAAATTTTGTTATGGAGTAGAAAAATAAAGTATAATTGATTTTTTACATCTAGTATAGTCTATTATATTTTTAGCTTGGTGATAAAAAAAGCTAAAACTTTGGATGGTGAAGAAAAATATTGAATATTTTTAGATGTAATATATCATAAGTCAATGTGAATATGATGAATATAAACAATATTGAGCTTGATTATTTGTTTTAATTTTCATGCATACGTATAAATTATGGGTAATTCATTTGTAGTCTCTTAACTTAGTTTCATAGAAGTGAAGAAACCAAGATTTTGGTGATGGAAAAGAACAAAAATATAGAAATATTTTACATCTATTACACCATAATACAATTTGATTTTAGTGAATACATATAACATTCAGCTTAAATATTTGATTTTAGTGATTACCCTTGTAGATATAAGTTATTTCTCATTCATTTGTAGTCTTTTAACTATGTGGCTTATTCACGAAGAAACATGAAATTTGATGATGGAGAAGACACATATTAAACATATTTACATCCAATCTACCATAATTCAATGTGAAAATTGAAAATATCAATAAACTTTAGCTTGATTATTTATTTTAACTTTGACCTATATAATATAAAATATATGTTGTGGATTATAGTCTTTTAACTTGGTTTTTTAGTGGGGAAAACCTAAAATTTTGTGATGGAGTAGAAAAATAAAATATAATTAATTTTTTACATGTACTATTATAGTCTATTATATTTTAAGCTTGGTGATAAAAAAACCTAAAACTTTGGGATGGTGAAGACAAATATTGAATATTTTTAGATGTAATATATCATAAGTCAATGTGAATACGAGGAATATAAACAATATTGATCTTAATTATTATTGTCATGCATATGTATAAATGATGGTTCATTCATTTGAAGTCTCTTAAATTAGTGTCTTAGAGTTGAAGAAACCAAAATTTTATTGATGGAGAAGAAGAAAAATATCGAAATGTTTTATATATATTATACCATAATCCAATGTGATTAAGTTAAATACAAATAACATTGGGCTTAAATATTTAATTTTAGTGATTACGCATATATTAATATATAATTTACTTGCCATTCATTTATAGTCTTTTAACTATGTGGCTTAGTGACAAAGTAACATGAAATTTGGTGATGGACAAGAAATATATTGAATATATTTACATCTAATTTACCATAATTCAATGTGAAAATGGTAAATATCAATAAACAGTAGGTTGATTATTTATTTTAATTTTGACCTATATAATATAAAATATATGTCGTGGATTATAGTCTTTTAACTTTGTTTTTTATTGGGGAAAACCTAAAATTTTGTTACGGAGCAGAAAAATAAAGTATATTTGATTTTTTACATCTAGTATAGTCTATTATATTTTTAGCTTGGTGATAAAAAAAGCTAAAACTTTGGGATGGTGAAGAAAAATATTGAATATTTTTATATGTAATATATCATAAGTCAATGTGAATACGATGAATATAAACAATATTGAGCTTGATTATTTATTTTTAATTGTCATGCATATTGTATAAAATTATGGGTCATTCATTGTAGTCTCTTAACTTAGTTTCATAGAAGTGAAGGAACCAAGATTTTGGTGATGGAAAAGAACAAAAATATAGAAATATTTTACATCTATTACACCATAATACAATGTGATTACAATGAATACATATAACATTCAGCTTAAATATTTGATTTTAGTGATTACCCTTGTAGATATAAGTTATTTCTCATTCATTTGTAGTCTTTTAACTATGTGGCTTATTCACGAAGAAACATGAAATTTGATGATGGAGAAGACACATATTGAACATATTTACATCCAATCTACCATAATTCAATGTGAAAATTGAAAATATCAATAAACTTTAGCTTGATTATTTATTTTAACTTTGACCTATATAATATAAAATATATGTTGTGGATTATAGTCTTTTAACTTGGTTTTTTAGTGGGGAAAACCTAAAATTTTGTGATGGAGTAGAAAAATAAAATATAATTAATTTTTTACATGTACTATAGTCTACTATATTTTAAGCTTGGTGATAAAAAAACCTAATACTTTGGGATCGTGAAGAAAAATATTGAATATTTTTAGATGTAATATATCATAAGTCAATGTGAATACGATGTATATAAACAATATTGATCTTGATTATTTATTTTTAATTGTAATGCATATGTATAAATGATGGTTCATTCATTTGTAGTCTCTTAAATTAGTGTCTTAGAGTTGAAGAAACCAAAATTTTATTGATGGAGAAGAAGAAAAATATCAAAATGTTTTATATATATTATACCATAATACAATGTGATTAAGTTAGATACAAATAACATTGAGCTTAAATATTTAATTTTAGTGATTACGCATATATTAATATATAATTTACTTGCCATTAATTTATAATCTTTTAACTATGTGGCTTAGTGACAAAGTAACATGAAATTTGGTGATGGACAAGAAATATATTGAATATATTTACATCTAATTTACCATAATTCATTGTGAAAATGGTAAATATCAATAAACATTAGCTTGCTTATTTATTTTAATTTTGACCTATATAATATAAAATATATGTCGTGGATTATAGTCTTTTAACTTTGTTTTTTAGTGGGGAAAACCTAAAATTTTGTTATGGAGTAGAAAAATAAAGTATAATTGATTTTTTACATCTAGTATAGTCTATTATATTTTTAGCTTGGTGATAAAAAAAGCTAAAACTTTGGGATGGTGAAGAAAAATATTGAATATTTTTAGATGTAATATATCATAAGTCAATGTGAATATGATGAATATAAACAATATTGAGCTTGATTATTTGTTTTTAATTTTCATGCATACGTATAAATTATGGGTAATTCATTTGTAGTCTCTTAACTTAGTTTCATAGAAGTGAAGAAACCAAGATTTTGGTGATGGAAAAGAACAAAAATATAGAAATATTTTACATCTATTACACCATAATACAATTTGATTTTAGTGAATACATATAACATTCAGCTTAAATATTTGATTTTAGTGATTACCCTTGTAGATATAAGTTATTTCTCATTCATTTGTAGTCTTTTAACTATGTGGCTTATTCACGAAGAAACATGAAATTTGATGATGGAGAAGACACATATTAAACATATTTACATCCAATCTACCATAATTCAATGTGAAAATTGAAAATATCAATAAACTTTAGCTTGATTATTTATTTTAACTTTGACCTATATAATATAAAATATATGTTGTGGATTATAGTCTTTTAACTTGGTTTTTTAGTGGGGAAAACCTAAAATTTTGTGATGGAGTAGAAAAATAAAATATAATTAATTTTTTACATGTACTATTATAGTCTATTATATTTTAAGCTTGGTGATAAAAAAACCTAAAACTTTGGGATGGTGAAGACAAATATTGAATATTTTTAGATGTAATATATCATAAGTCAATGTGAATACGAGGAATATAAACAATATTGATCTTAATTATTATTGTCATGCATATGTATAAATGATGGTTCATTCATTTGAAGTCTCTTAAATTAGTGTCTTAGAGTTGAAGAAACCAAAATTTTATTGATGGAGAAGAAGAAAAATATCGAAATGTTTTATATATATTATACCATAATCCAATGTGATTAAGTTAAATACAAATAACATTGGGCTTAAATATTTAATTTTAGTGATTACGCATATATTAATATATAATTTACTTGCCATTCATTTATAGTCTTTTAACTATGTGGCTTAGTGACAAAGTAACATGAAATTTGGTGATGGACAAGAAATATATTGAATATATTTACATCTAATTTACCATAATTCAATGTGAAAATGGTAAATATCAATAAACAGTAGGTTGATTATTTATTTTAATTTTGACCTATATAATATAAAATATATGTCGTGGATTATAGTCTTTTTACTTTGTTTTTTATTGGGGAAAACCTAAAATTTTGTTACGGAGCAGAAAAATAAAGTATATTTGATTTTTTACATCTAGTATAGTCTATTATATTTTTAGCTTGGTGATAAAAAAAGCTAAAACTTTGGGATGGTGAAGAAAAATATTGAATATTTTTATATGTAATATATCATAAGTCAATGTGAATACGATGAATATAAACAATATTGAGCTTGATTATTTATTTTTAATTGTCATGCATATGTATAAAATATGGGTCATTCATTTGTAGTCTCTTAACTTAGTTTCATAGAAGTGAAGGAACCAAGATTTTGGTGATGGAAAAGAACAAAAATATAGAAATATTTTACATCTATTACACCATAATACAATGTGATTACAATGAATACATATAACATTCAGCTTAAATATTTGATTTTAGTGATTACCCTTGTAGATATAAGTTATTTCTCATTCATTTGTAGTCTTTTAACTATGTGGCTTATTCACGAAGAAACATGAAATTTGATGATGGAGAAGACACATATTGAACATATTTACATCCAATCTACCATAATTCAATGTGAAAATTGAAAATATCAATAAACTTTAGCTTGATTATTTATTTTAACTTTGACCTATATAATATAAAATATATGTTGTGGATTATAGTCTTTTAACTTGGTTTTTTAGTGGGGAAAACCTAAAATTTTGTGATGGAGTAGAAAAATAAAATATAATTAATTTTTTACATGTACTATAGTCTACTATATTTTAAGCTTGGTGATAAAAAAACCTAATACTTTGGGATCGTGAAGAAAAATATTGAATATTTTTAGATGTAATATATCATAAGTCAATGTGAATACGATGTATATAAACAATATTGATCTTGATTATTTATTTTTAATTGTAATGCATATGTATAAATGATGGTTCATTCATTTGTAGTCTCTTAAATTAGTGTCTTAGAGTTGAAGAAACCAAAATTTTATTGATGGAGAAGAAGAAAAATATCAAAATGTTTTATATATATTATACCATAATACAATGTGATTAAGTTAGATACAAATAACATTGAGCTTAAATATTTAATTTTAGTGATTACGCATATATTAATATATAATTTACTTGCCATTAATTTATAATCTTTTAACTATGTGGCTTAGTGACAAAGTAACATGAAATTTGGTGATGGACAAGAAATATATTGAATATATTTACATCTAATTTACCATAATTCATTGTGAAAATGGTAAATATCAATAAACATTAGCTTGCTTATTTATTTTAATTTTGACCTATATAATATAAAATATATGTCGTGGATTATAGTCTTTTAACTTTGTTTTTTAGTGGGGAAAACCTAAAATTTTGTTATGGAGTAGAAAAATAAAGTATAATTGATTTTTTACATCTAGTATAGTCTATTATATTTTTAGCTTGGTGATAAAAAAAGCTAAAACTTTGGGATGGTGAAGAAAAATATTGAATATTTTTAGATGTAATATATCATAAGTCAATGTGAATATGATGAATATAAACAATATTGAGCTTGATTATTTGTTTTTAATTTTCATGCATACGTATAAATTATGGGTAATTCATTTGTAGTCTCTTAACTTAGTTTCATAGAAGTGAAGAAACCAAGATTTTGGTGATGGAAAAGAACAAAAATATAGAAATATTTTACATCTATTACACCATAATACAATTTGATTTTAGTGAATACATATAACATTCAGCTTAAATATTTGATTTTAGTGATTACCCTTGTAGATATAAGTTATTTCTCATTCATTTGTAGTCTTTTAACTATGTGGCTTATTCACGAAGAAACATGAAATTTGATGATGGAGAAGACACATATTAAACATATTTACATCCAATCTACCATAATTCAATGTGAAAATTGAAAATATCAATAAACTTTAGCTTGATTATTTATTTTAACTTTGACCTATATAATATAAAATATATGTTGTGGATTATAGTCTTTTAACTTGGTTTTTTAGTGGGGAAAACCTAAAATTTTGTGATGGAGTAGAAAAATAAAATATAATTAATTTTTTACATGTACTATTATAGTCTATTATATTTTAAGCTTGGTGATAAAAAAACCTAAAACTTTGGGATGGTGAAGACAAATATTGAATATTTTTAGATGTAATATATCATAAGTCAATGTGAATACGAGGAATATAAACAATATTGATCTTAATTATTATTGTCATGCATATGTATAAATGATGGTTCATTCATTTGAAGTCTCTTAAATTAGTGTCTTAGAGTTGAAGAAACCAAAATTTTATTGATGGAGAAGAAGAAAAATATCGAAATGTTTTATATATATTATACCATAATACAATGTGATTAAGTTAAATACAAATAACATTGGGCTTAAATATTTAATTTTAGTGATTACGCATATATTAATATATAATTTACTTGCCATTCATTTATAGTCTTTTAACTATGTGTCTTAGTGACAAAGTAACATGAAATTTGGTGATGGACAAGAAATATATTAAATATATTTACATCTAATTTACCATAATTCAATGTGAAAATGGTAAATATCAATAAACATTAGCTTGATTATTTATTTTAATTTTGACCTATATAATATAAAATATATGTCGTGGATTATAGTCTTTTAACTTTGTTTTTTAGTGGGGAAAACCTAAAATTTTGTTATGGAGTAGAAAAATAAAGTATAATTGATTTTTTACATCTAGTATAGTCTATTATATTTTTAGCTTGGTGATAAAAAAAAGCTAAAACTTTGGGATGGTGAAGAAAAATATTGAATATTTTTAGATGTAATATATCATAAGTCAATGTGAATACGATGAATATAAACAATATTGAGCTTGATTATTTATTTTTAATTGTCATGCATATGTATAAATTATGGGTCATTCATTTGTAGTCTCTTAACTTAGTTTCATAGAAGTGAAGAAACCAAGATTTTGGTGATGGAAAAGAACAATAATATAGAAATATTTTACATCTATTACACCATAGTACAATGTGAATATAGTGAATACATATAACATTCAGCTTAAGTATTTGATTTTAGTGATTACCCTTGTAGATATAAGTTATTTGTCATTCATTTGTAGTCTTTTAACTATGTGGCTTATTCACGAAGAAACATGAAATTTGATGATGGAGAAGACACATATTGAACATATTTACATCCAATCAACCATAATTCAATGTGAAAATTGTAAATATCAATAAACTTTAGCTTGATTATTTATTTTAACTTTGACCTATATAATATAAAATATATGTTGTGGATTATAGTCTTTTAATTTGGTTTTTTAGAGGGGAAAACCTAAAATTTTGTGATGGAGTAGAAAAATAAAATATAATTAATTTTTTACATGTACTATTATAGTCTATTATATTTTAAGCTTGGTGATAAAAAAACCTAAAACTTTGGGATGGTGAAGAAAAATATTGAATATTTTTAGATGTAATATATCATAAGTCAATGTGAATACGATAAATATAAACAATATTGATCTTGATTATTTATTTTTAATTGTCATGCATATGTATAAATGATGGTTCATTCATTTGTAGTCTCTTAAATTAGTGTCTTAGAGTTGAAGAAACCAAAATTTTATTAATGGAGAAGAAGGAAAATATCGAAATGTTTTATATATATTATACCATAATACAATGTGATTAAGTTAAATACAAATAACATTGAGCTTAAATATTTAATTTTAGTGATTACGCATATATTAATATATAATTTACATGCCATTCATTTATAATCTTTTAACTATGTGGCTTAGTGACAAAGTAACATGAAATTTGGTGATGGACAAGAAATATATTAAATATATTTTCATCTAATTTACCATAATTCAATGTGAAAATGGTAAATATCAATAAACATTAGCTTGATTATTTATTTTAATTTTGACCTATATAATATAAAATATATGTCGTGGATTATAGTCTTTTAACTTTGTTTTTTAGTGGGGAAAACCTAAAATTTTGTTATGGAGTAGAAAAATAAAGTATAATGGATTTTTTACATCTAGTATAGTCTATTATATTTTTAGCTTGGTGATAAAAAAAAGCTAAAACTTTGGGATGGTGAAGAAAAATATTGAATATTTTTAGATGTAATATATTATAAGTCAATGTGAATACGATGAATATAAACAATATTGAGCTTGATTATTTATTTTTAATTGTCATGCATATGTATAAATTATGGGTCATTCATTTGTAGTCTCTTAACTTAGTTTCATAGAAGTGAAGAAACCAAGATTTTGGTGATGGAAAAGAACAAAAATATAGAAATATTTTACATCTATTACACCATAATACAATGTGATTATAGTGAATACATATAACATTCAGCTTAAATATTTGATTTTAGTGACTACCCTTGTAGATATAAGTTATTTCTCATTCATTTGTAGTCTTTTAACTATGTGGCTTATTCACGAAGAAACATGAAATTTGATGATGGAGAAGACACATATTGAACATATTTATATCCA
This sequence comes from Lathyrus sativus, assembly GCA_963859935.3. Lineage (NCBI taxonomy): Eukaryota > Viridiplantae > Streptophyta > Magnoliopsida > Fabales > Fabaceae > Lathyrus > Lathyrus sativus. The sequence goes on from CAWUDS030007028.1 coordinate 19,605, forward strand.
ATCAACCATAATTCAATGTGAAAATTGTAAATATCAATAAACTTTAGCTTGATTATTTATTTTAACTTTGACCTATATAATATAAAATATATGTTGTGGATTATAGTCTTTTAATTTGGTTTTTTAGAGGGGAAAACCTAAAATTTTGTGATGGAGTAGAAAAATAAAATATAATTAATTTTTTACATGTACTATTATAGTCTATTATATTTTAAGCTTGGTGATAAAAAAACCTAAAACTTTGGGATGGTGAAGAAAAATATTGAATATTTTTAGATGTAATATATCATAAGTCAATGTGAATACGATAAATATAAACAATATTGATCTTGATTATTTATTTTTAATTGTCATGCATATGTATAAATGATGGTTCATTCATTTGTAGTCTCTTAAATTAGTGTCTTAGAGTTGAAGAAACCAAAATTTTATTAATGGAGAAGAAGGAAAATATCGAAATGTTTTATATATATTATACCATAATACAATGTGATTAAGTTAAATACAAATAACATTGAGCTTAAATATTTAATTTTAGTGATTACGCATATATTAATATATAATTTACTTGCCATTCATTTATAATCTTTTAACTATGTGGCTTAGTGACAAAGTAACATGAAATTTGGTGATGGACAAGAAATATATTAAATATATTTTCATCTAATTTACCATAATTCAATGTGAAAATGGTAAATATCAATAAACATTAGCTTGATTATTTATTTTAATTTTGACCTATATAATATAAAATATATGTCGTGGATTATAGTCTTTTAACTTTGTTTTTTAGTGGGGAAAACCTAAAATTTTGTTATGGAGTAGAAAAATAAAGTATAATTGATTTTTTACATCTAGTATAGTCTATTATATTTTTAGCTTGGTGATAAAAAAAAGCTAAAACTTTGGGATGGTGAAGAAAAATATTGAATATTTTTAGATGTAATATATTATAAGTCAATGTGAATACGATGAATATAAACAATATTGAGCTTGATTATTTATTTTTAATTGTCATGCATATGTATAAATTATGGGTCATTCATTTGTAGTCTCTTAACTTAGTTTCATAGAAGTGAAGAAACCAAGATTTTGGTGATGGAAAAGAACAAAAATATAGAAATATTTTACATCTATTACACCATAATACAATGTGATTATAGTGAATACATATAACATTCAGCTTAAATATTTGATTTTAGTGACTACCCTTGTAGATATAAGTTATTTCTCATTCATTTGTAGTCTTTTAACTATGTGGCTTATTCACGAAGAAACATGAAATTTGATGATGGAGAAGACACATATTGAACATATTTATATCCAATCAACCATAATTCAATGTGAAAATTGTAAATATCAATAAACTTTAGCTTGATTATTTATTTTAACTTTGACCTATATAATATAAAATATATGTTGTGGATTATAGTCTTTTAATTTGGTTTTTTAGAGGGGAAAACCTAAAATTTTGTGATGGAGTAGAAAAATAAAATATAATTAATTTTTTACATGTACTATTATAGTCTATTATATTTTAAGCTTGGTGATAAAAAAACCTAAAACTTTGGGATGGTGAAGAAAAATATTGAATATTTTTAGATGTAATATATCATAAGTCAATGTGAATACGATAAATATAAACAATATTGATCTTGATTATTTATTTTTAATTGTCATGCATATGTATAAATGATGGTTCATTCATTTGTAGTCTCTTAAATTAGTGTCTTAGAGTTGAAGAAACCAAAATTTTATTAATGGAGAAGAAGGAAAATATCGAAATGTTTTATATATATTATACCATAATACAATGTGATTAAGTTAAATACAAATAACATTGAGCTTAAATATTTAATTTTAGTGATTACGCATATATTAATATATAATTTACTTGCCATTCATTTATAATCTTTTAACTATGTGGCTTAGTGACAAAGTAACATGAAATTTGGTGATGGACAAGAAATATATTAAATATATTTTCATCTAATTTACCATAATTCAATGTGAAAATGGTAAATATCAATAAACATTAGCTTGATTATTTATTTTAATTTTGACCTATATAATATAAAATATATGTCGTGGATTATAGTCTTTTAACTTTGTTTTTTAGTGGGGAAAACCTAAAATTTTGTTATGGAGTAGAAAAATAAAGTATAATTGATTTTTTACATCTAGTATAGTCTATTATATTTTTAGCTTGGTGATAAAAAAAAGCTAAAACTTTGGGATGGTGAAGAAAAATATTGAATATTTTTAGATGTAATATATCATAAGTCAATGTGAATACGATGAATATAAACAATATTGAGCTTGATTATTTATTTTTAATTTTCATGCATATGTATAAATTATGGGTCATTCATTTGTAGTCTCTTAACTTAGTTTCATAGAAGTGAAGAAACCAAGATTTTGGTGATGGAAAAGAACAAAAATATAGAAATATTTTACATCTATTACACCATAATACAATGTGATTATAGTGAATACATATAACATTTAGCTTAAATATTTGATTTTAGTGATTACCCTTGTAGATATAAGTTATTTGTCATTCATTTGTAGTCTTTTAACTATGTGGCTTATTCACGAAGAAACATGAAATTTGATGATGGAGAAGACACATATTGAACATATTTATATCCAATCAACCATAATTCAATGTGAAAATTGTAAATATCAATAAACTTTAGCTTGATTATTTATTTTAACTTTGACCTATATAATATAAAATATATGTTGTGGATTATAGTCTTTTAATTTGGTTTTTTAGAGGGGAAAACCTAAAATTTTGTGATGGAGTAGAAAAATAAAATATAATTAATTTTTTACATGTACTATTATAGTCTATTATATTTTAAGCTTGGTGATAAAAAAACCTAAAACTTTGGGATGGTGAAGAAAAATATTGAATATTTTTAGATGTAATATATCATAAGTCAATGTGAATACGATAAATATAAACAATATTGATCTTGATTATTTATTTTTAATTGTCATGCATATGTATAAATGATGGTTCATTCATTTGTAGTCTCTTAAATTAGTGTCTTAGAGTTGAAGAAACCAAAATTTTATTAATGGAGAAGAAGGAAAATATCGAAATGTTTTATATATATTATACCATAATACAATGTGATTAAGTTAAATACAAATAACATTGAGCTTAAATATTTAATTTTAGTGATTACGCATATATTAATATATAATTTACTTGCCATTCATTTATAATCTTTTAACTATGTGGCTTAGTGACAAAGTAACATGAAATTTGGTGATGGACAAGAAATATATTAAATATATTTTCATCTAATTTACCATAATTCAATGTGAAAATGGTAAATATCAATAAACATTAGCTTGATTATTTATTTTAATTTTGACCTATATAATATAAAATATATGTCGTGGATTATAGTCTTTTAACTTTGTTTTTTAGTGGGGAAAACCTAAAATTTTGTTATGGAGTAGAAAAATAAAGTATAATTGATTTTTTACATCTAGTATAGTCTATTATATTTTTAGCTTGGTGATAAAAAAAAGCTAAAACTTTGGGATGGTGAAGAAAAATATTGAATATTTTTAGATGTAATATATCATAAGTCAATGTGAATACGATGAATATAAACAATATTGAGCTTGATTATTTATTTTTAATTGTCATGCATATGTATAAATTATGGGTCATTCATTTGTAGTCTCTTAACTTAGTTTCATAGAAGTGAAGAAACCAAGATTTTGGTGATGGAAAAGAACAAAAATATAGAAATATTTTACATCTATTACACCATAATACAATGTGATTATAGTGAATACATATAACATTTAGCTTAAATATTTGATTTTAGTGATTACCCTTGTAGATATAAGTTATTTGTCATTCATTTGTAGTCTTTTAACTATGTGGCTTATTCACGAAGAAACATGAAATTTGATGATGGAGAAGACACATATTGAACATATTTACATCCAATCAACCATAATTCAATGTGAAAATTGTAAATATCAATAAACTTTAGCTTGATTATTTATTTTAACTTTGACCTATATAATATAAAATATATGTTGTGGATTATAGTCTTTTAATTTGGTTTTTTAGAGGGGAAAAGCTAAAATTTTGTGATGGAGTAGAAAAATAAAATATAATTAATTTTTTACATGTACTATTATAGTCTATTATATTTTAAGCTTGGTGATAAAAAAACCTAAAACTTTGGGATGGTGAAGAAAAATATTGAATATTTTTAGATGTAATATATCATAAGTCAATGTGAATACGATAAATATAAACAATATTGATCTTGATTATTTATTTTTAATTGTCATGCATATGTATAAATGATGGTTCATTCATTTGTAGTCTCTTAAATTAGTGTCTTAGAGTTGAAGAAACCAAAATTTTATTAATGGAGAAGAAGGAAAATATCGAAATGTTTTATATATATTATACCATAATACAATGTGATTAAGTTAAATACAAATAACATTGAGCTTAAATATTTAATTTTAGTGATTACGCATATATTAATATATAATTTACTTGCCATTCATTTATAATCTTTTAACTATGTGGCTTAGTGACAAAGTAACATGAAATTTGGTGATGGACAAGAAATATATTAAATATATTTTCATCTAATTTACCATAATTCAATGTGAAAATGGTAAATATCAATAAACATTAGCTTGATTATTTATTTTAATTTTGACCTATATAATATAAAATATATGTCGTGGATTATAGTCTTTTAACTTTGTTTTTTAGTGGGGAAAACCTTAAATTTTGTTATGGAGTAGAAAAATAAAGTATAATGGATTTTTTACATCTAGTATAGTCTATTATATTTTTAGCTTGGTGATAAAAAAAAGCTAAAACTTTGGGATGGTGAAGAAAGATATTGAATATTTTTAGATGTAATATATTATAAGTCAATGTGAATACGATGAATATAAACAATATTGAGCTTGATTATTTATTTTTAATTGTCATGCATATGTATAAATTATGGGTCATTCATTTGTAGTCTCTTAACTTAGTTTCATAGAAGTGAAGAAACAAAGATTTTGGTGATGGAAAAGAACAAAAATATAGAAATATTTTACATCTATTACACCATAATACAATGTGATTATAGTGAATACATATAACATTCAGCTTAAATATTTGATTTTAGTGACTACCCTTGTAGATATAAGTTATTTCTCATTCATTTGTAGTCTTTTAACTATGTGGCTTATTCACGAAGAAACATGAAATTTGATGATGGAGAAGACACATATTGAACATATTTACATCCAATCAACCATAATTCAATGTGAAAATTGTAAATATCAATAAACTTTAGCTTGATTATTTATTTTAACTTTGACCTATATAATATAAAATATATGTTGTGGATTATAGTCTTTTAATTTGGTTTTTTAGAGGGGAAAACCTAAAATTTTGTGATGGAGTAGAAAAATAAAATATAATTAATTTTTTACATGTACTATTATAGTCTATTATATTTTAAGCTTGGTGATAAAAAAACCTAAAACTTTGGGATGGTGAAGAAAAATATTGAATATTTTTAGATGTAATATATCATAAGTCAATGTGAATACGATAAATATAAACAATATTGATCTTGATTATTTATTTTTAATTGTCATGCATATGTATAAATGATGGTTCATTCATTTGTAGTCTCTTAAATTAGTGTCTTAGAGTTGAAGAAACCAAAATTTTATTAATGGAGAAGAAGGAAAATATCGAAATGTTTTATATATATTATACCATAATACAATGTGATTAAGTTAAATACAAATAACATTGAGCTTAAATATTTAATTTTAGTGATTACGCATATATTAATATATAATTTACTTGCCATTCATTTATAATCTTTTAACTATGTGGCTTAGTGACAAAGTAACATGAAATTTGGTGATGGACAAGAAATATATTAAATATATTTTCATCTAATTTACCATAATTCAATGTGAAAATGGTAAATATCAATAAACATTAGCTTGATTATTTATATTCATTTTGACCTATATAATATAAAATATATGTCGTGGATTATAGTCTTTTAACTTTGTTTTTTAGTGGGGAAAACCTAAAATTTTGTTATGGAGTAGAAAAATAAAGTATAATTGATTTTTTACATCTAGTATAGTCTATTATATTTTTAGCTTGGTGATAAAAAAAAGCTAAAACTTTGGGATGGTGAAGAAAAATATTGAATATTTTTAGATGTAATATATTATAAGTCAATGTGAATACGATGAATATAAACAATATTGAGCTTGATTATTTATTTTTAATTGTCATGCATATGTATAAATTATGGGTCATTCATTTGTAGTCTCTTAACTTAGTTTCATAGAAGTGAAGAAACCAAGATTTTGGTGATGGAAAAGAACAAAAATATAGAAATATTTTACATCTATTACACCATAATACAATGTGATTATAGTGAATACATATAACATTCAGCTTAAATATTTGATTTTAGTGACTACCCTTGTAGATATAAGTTATTTCTCATTCATTTGTAGTCTTTTAACTATGTGGCTTATTCACGAAGAAACATGAAATTTGATGATGGAGAAGACACATATTGAACATATTTACATCCAATCTACCATAATTCAATGTGAAAATTGAAAATATCAATAAACTTTAGCTTGATTATTTATTTTAACTTTGACCTATATAATATAAAATATATGTTGTGGATTATAGTCTTTTAACTTGGTTTTTTAGTGGGGATAACCTAAAATTTTGTGATGGAGTAGAAAAATAAAATATAATTAATTTTTTACATGTACTATAGTCTATTATATTTTAAGCTTGGTGATAAAAAAACCTAAAACTTTGGGATGGTGAAGAAAAATATTGAATATTTTTAGATGTAATATATCATAAGTAAATGTGAATGCGATGAATATAAACAATATTGATCTTGATTATTTATTTTTAATTGTCATGCATATGTATAAATGATGGTTCATTCATTTGTAGTCTCTTAAATTATAGTCTTAGAGTTGAAGAAACCAAAATTTTATTGATGGAGAAGAAGAAAAATATCGAAATGTTTTATATATAGTATACCATAATACAATGTGATTAAGTTAAATACAAATAACATTGAGCTTAAATATTTAATTTTAGTGATTACTCATATATTAATATATAATTTATTTACCATTCATTTATATTCTTTTAACTATGTGGCTTAGTGACAAAGTAACATGAAATTTGGTGATGGACAAGAAATATATTGAATATATTTACATCTAATTTACCATAGTTCAATGTGAAAATGGTAAATATCAATAAACATTAGCTTGATTATTTATTTTAATTTTGACCTATATAATATAAAATATATGTCGTGGATTATAGTCTTTTAACTTTGTTTTTTAGTGGGGAAAACCTAAAATTTTGTTATGGAGTAGAAAAATAAAGTATAATTGATTTTTTACATCTAGTATAGTCTATTATATTTTTAGCTTGGTGATAAAAAAAAGCTAAAACTTTGGGATGGTGAAGAAAAATATTGAATATTTTTAGATGTAATATATTATAAGTCAATGTGAATACGATGAATATAAACAATATTGAGCTTGATTATTTATTTTTAATTGTCATGCATAAGTATAAATTATGGGTCATTCATTTGTAGTCTCTTAACTTAGTTTCATAGAAGTGAAGAAACCAAGATTTTGGTGATGGAAAAGAACAAAAATATAGAAATATTTTACATCTATTACACCATAATACAATGTGATTATAGTGAATACATATAACATTCAGCTTAAATATTTGATTTTAGTGACTACCCTTGTAGATATAAGTTATTTCTCATTCATTTGTAGTCTTTTAACTATGTGGCTTATTCACGAAGAAACATGAAATTTGATGATGGAGAAGACACATATTGAACATATTTACATCCAATCTACCATAATTCAATGTGAAAATTGAAAATATCAATAAACTTTAGCTTGATTATTTATTTTAACTTTGACCTATATAATATAAAATATATGTTGTGGATTATAGTCTTTTAACTTGGTTTTTTAGAGGGGAAAACCTAAAATTTTGTGATGGAGTAGAAAAATAAAATATAATTAATTTTTTACATGTACTATTATAGTCTATTATATTTTAAGCTTGGTGATAAAAAAACCTAAAACTTTGGGATGGTGAAGAAAAATATTGAATATTTTTAGATGTAATATATCATAAGTCAATGTGAATACGATAAATATAAACAATATTGATCTTGATTATTTATTTTTAATTGTCATGCATATGTATAAATGATGGTTCATTCATTTGTAGTCTCTTAAATTAGTGTCTTAGAGTTGAAGAAACCAAAATTTTATTAATGGAGAAGAAGAAAAATATCGAAATGTTTTATATATATTATACCATAATACAATGTGATTAAGTTAAATACAAATAACATTGAGCTTAAATATTTAATTTTAGTGATTACGCATATATTAATATATAATTTACTTGCCATTCATTTATAGTCTTTTAACTATGTGGCTTAGTGACAAAGTAACATGAAATTTGGTGATGGAAAAGAAATATATTGAATATATTTACATCTAATTTACCATAATTCAATGTGAAAATGGTAAATATCAATAAACATTAGCTTGATTAT
>CAWUDS030007030.1:0-28259 GCA_963859935.3 Lathyrus sativus
AATTGTAACGGTGATGATGAAAATACAACTACCAGAGAAATTACTAGTGAAATAAAGAATATTATTACCGCACAAGATACCATAGATGATTATAGTCTTGAAGATCATATTGGTGACGGTACTACCGGTGTTGTTATGTTGGCTGAACCTCTTCTTGAGCAAGTCAAGAGGCTTTTGGAACGTGGAGTTCACCCCATTAGGATTGCTGAGGGATACGAAACAGCTTCCAGGATTGCTGTTGAAACATCTGGAACAAATTGCTAATAACTTTGAGTTTGGAGAAACTGTTTTGGAGCCCCTGATTCAGACTTGTATGACCATGTTGTCGTCCAAAATTGTGAATCACTGTAAGCTAAAGCTATAGGAAATCAAGAGTAGCCATTAACCTAACGATATCATTCGTAAACCTGCAGCAACGATGAAGGATATCATCAATAAATCATTGGGCCTAAGCTAAATGTCAGCATAAAGAAGGAATTCCGTTAACAACACAAGCAAACTGAAGATGTACCTCAGAATAGGGTTGGACGCAGGGCCGACGTTATCACTCAGACTGCTAAATACTAGACCGGTCCTGCGAACAGAGGCATTATACCAGTATGGCGACGTCCAGTTTGAACGTGGAAATTACTCCGGACTGTTAAGTTCTTTGGCCCAACAACACGTTCGCTTTCCACACCTGCCAAATCACAATCTCAAGATTAGCAAAATCAATTAGAGAATATTCCCAAGAAGATTTGAAATATCCAATCCAAATCCAAGACATTGAACCTGGACAATATTAAACAATTGATACATAAAATCAAAAATTGAGATTTCAATTAACACACATATTATTACAATAGACGAAAGGGGAAAGTTTTCAAATATGATTTGTCCCAAATTGGAAAACCCCAAAATCAGTATTCAAGACAACAATTAACCATTCAATCAAGACACTTCAACTTGAAGCCTATATAAAGGGAGAGACATGAGACGAAGAAGGGAGGGAGAGAATCATCACAAGAAACCCTAAATTCCGTGAAAATCAAAAAGAAAGGAAAAATACTCATCTTCATCGCCATCGCGAACTTCCTTCCACCCGCCGTCAATAGCCAATCTTCCACGCCGCCAAAACCTTCGTCGGAGCTTGTGAACCACCCTCGACTACTACGAAGCCCTCATTGTCATCCAGGATCCGCTACCGTCACCAACTTTCGGTAAAACTCTACTGTTATCAATTCTATTGGAATATTGATGTTTCTGGTTTGCGTTTCAAGTTTGACGGAGAAATTGGAGAAGGAGAAAGAAGGAGATCGAGAGAGAAAGAGGGTCGAGGGTTTTCAGATTGGGGATTAGGGATTTCACCCTGTATTTTTGTTTTTCTGATGTAATAATTATGTGAAGTTGCAGCACATACACACCACACGGTAACCACACACCCCCTAATCCCTCATTAACCTCAATCATTAACTCTAAATCTCCCCTTAACCAACCAATTAACCATTAATCTTTTTTTTTATTAATTTAATCATCTATTTAATACTTAATTAATTAATTCTTTTAAAAAAAACCTGTAATCAAACCTTAATCAACTCTTTAAACTAATAACCTTTTTTTTAATTAGCCTTTTTAGATAAATTATTTAATTAGTTAAATGTTTCACTAACACCTTTTAGTTATCATGTTATTAAAATTGTTTTTCACATTATTCATAAAATATTTTCAATTTGATAATAGTTAAAATTATTGTATCCTAATAAACCTTTTTTAATCCAAATTAATTTTTTTAATAAAATTTTTAAAATAAAAAACCATTTCACAATTAATAATGATAAACAACTTCTTTTATAATATCTCATTAATTTGAAATAACATTTTATTAAAGTTGAACCTTCTTTTTCATAAGATAAAAAAACTTTTCTTTAGAATCCTTTTATTATTTGTTATTTATTTAACTTAATAACCTTTTATAATATAATAAGAAATTTGACTCATTTAATTTAAATATAATCTTTATTGAAACAATAAAATCTTTATGAACTTCTATCATCTAATTAAATTAAATACTTTATTAAACTAACTTTTTTCTCTAAAAAAAAATCAAAACCAACCCTTTTATAAAATTATTATTAAAATCAATTTTTTTTATTATTTTATTCAAAACCAATAAGTCTCTACTTTTCTTGAATCAAATAATATAACTTTTTAAAATCAACTTCATCAAAATATCACCTTCTCATAAGTTAATCCAAACTTCTCCTCATGAATCAATTCGACTAAAAAAAATAATAAATCAACTTCGCATAAAATCAATTGTGCACCTCACATACACAATTCACTCACCTACACCTTAGTGTTTTCATGCGTATGTGTATGTCTACCTATCTGCCTTTACTTTATTCTCAATTTTATCTTCCGCAAGTTACAATTATCATATTTATCTTTCTCGCATCACATTCCGTCCAAAGGAAAAACCTACACATGAGTCAACACTTGTGTGTAGTGCACATCATTTGCATCATTCTCCCTTCCGATCCTTGATCCCATTCAAGTTGATCTCTAGGATAGATCCTACCCCATAGGAGGACCTTTGTCTCTATCTTTACAACATAGAAAAACACAAAACAACTCAACATACAAAATATTCAAACACATTAGAGAAAGATGTTAATCATCTTAAGCGAGATAGAATCTCCACCCCACAACAATACAACCTCTTACACATGTGGCGGTTAAATCTCTCTTAAAATGATAACACATCTCTTCTCCTAAAATCAATCAATCAACTACCCTAAACCCGAAGGAACTTTGACCACAGTCAAAGAACTCCTTAACCCTTTAGGGGAACTACAGATACTCTGATTCCACTCCCGTAAGGATATGTAGGCATAAGATGCGACATCTTATCGAGTATACTTAGAAATAAACTCCTAGGTCTTTAACCTTTAAGCATATAACCTTAGCAATAAACAAACATAAAACAAGAGGTTCCTGTAGAGTACTACAGAAACTTAGGATGCTAGTACCTTCCCTAAGTTTAACCAACCCCCGAACCTATAACTCTCTAAACCTTGCATTTGCATTGCATCGTGGGAATTTCGATCTTTATCCCTTCTTTTGGACAAATCAAAGTTCAGTTGCAAAATGAATTAAAGATTCAAACTAATCAATAGTTTGGTATCCAAATTTCACCGCGACAGAAATGGCGACTTCACTGGGGAGACTTCTCTAGTGGGTTTCCCTATCTTGCTTTATTTATTTGTTTATTGCTTTATATATCTGCTTACCTGCTTAATTGTTTATTTGTATATTTTCTCTTGTGTTTATTATTTTGGGTTGTTATCCTTGAGAGGTGAGATAAAGTTCTACACCCGAACTTGAGAGAAATTAAGATAGGATGGTGATATATTCGATGAGGCTTATAGGGAGTGAGTCTCGACTAAGTTGACTCGAGAATCCCGCTTAGTTGAGACCCTTTTGAAAATGGTTCGGTTGAACGAGTTTAGTCGTGAAAGCTTTTACTATTCTCAATTGGAGTCCGTGATACTAAGTTCCGTAGTTACCTTTAACCCCACTTTGGCCTTTATTAGGACGTAGTGCGGGACTATGAGGGAATAAGTCCCGAAATAGTGCTACGTGATGCTACACTCAAAAGAAGTTCTCTTGAGAATATTATTAATCCCCGAGTTAGTTGGGAAATTGATAATATTCGATAGATGGACTAATGACTTTAGGACCTCCTTAGAACCTTGTTCTGCAGGTACCATCCACCTCTAGTCCTTGTCCTTTGGGAATGGGTATACCCTTGGCTCCATGCTCGTTGCAAACCTAGGACCTTTGTTTGTTTATCTTTGTGTGCCCTTATATGCTTACTTGTGTTTGTTGCATTCATATAGCATCATACTACATTGGACTTCATGGGGTTTACCCTTTATTTATGAACATTGTAGGACATTATGGATTCCAATAGACGAAATACTTTAAAATATACTTTTAAGAGTCCCAAATTGGATGACCTAAGGGAGTTGGGAGATTTGATTGAAGACCAAGAGAAATTCAAGGGTAAATATGGGAAGTTACTATCTTTGTTGAGACGTAAGGAAAATGAAGACCTCCTTTCCGCTCTATTACAATTTTATGATCCGATGTATCACTGCTTTACTTTTCAAGATTATCAGTTGTTGCCAACTTTGGAAGAATACTCCTTTTTGTTAGGTCTGCCTATTCTAGAAGAATCTCCTTTTCCTTTCTTGGAAAAGGACCCTGAAGAGAGAGACATCGCTAAGGCCCTTTATCTCAAGGTATCTGATGTTAAGGCCAACATGGTTGTTAAAAGTGGGACTTTCGGTTTGACCACAAATTTCTTATTCAAGAAGGCTTCATTTTACACTGATTTTACGAACAAGGCTCCATTTGAGGCAATCTTCGCCTTACTTGTCTATGGGGTGTTTCTATTTCCAAGTTTTGAGGGGTTTGTTGACCTTAATGCAATTAAGATCTTCATGAAGAACAATCCAGTGCCGACTCTATTGGGTAACACCTATCACTCTATACATCTCTGAAACCTTCGCGGTGGAGGAATGATTACATGTTGTGTGCCCTTATTATACAAATGGTTCCTTACCCACTTGCCCAAGTATGTTTCCTTTTGGCATCTTAATGATAAGCGTTGGTCAGAAAGGATTATGGCTTTGACTCATTCTGACATTGATTGGTATAGCCGTGAGTATGATGGGATCCTAATAATTAATGGATGTAGAGATTTTGCTAATATACCATTACTCAGCTTTGGTGGAGGGATCAATTATAATCCGGTTATAGCTCACCGACAGTTGGGATATCCGTTGAAGGGACCACCTAAGAGCATACAAGTTGAGAGTGTTTTCTTCGAGGATAATCAAGAGCTCCGAGAGAAGATTGTGGAAGCTTGGAAACATCTGCATAAGAAATATAGGAATAGTTTGGGAATGCCCAACTGTGTGTCTTTGGAACCGTATCTTCAGTGGGTAAGGAATAGGGCGATTAAGCTAAGGATGCCTTACTCTCGTCAAGATCCTATACCTCTGAGAAGGGAGCCCACTTATGTCTTTATGTCCGAAACTGAGAAGTTAGAGGTTGCTTTGAAGAAGTCGCAACATGAGTTAGAATCATGGAAGAACAAGTATCTAGTGTCTATTGCAGAGATTGATGAACTCCAGAAAGAGAAAGAGGAACTCCAGAAACAACTACAGTTGAAGGATGAAGAGTTACTCCCCTGCAAGAAGAGGAAGGTCATGGAGGATTTATTTTTCTCCGACCCACAATGCACTATTTGGAAGCTGATTGTGGACAACCTTATCCGTGAGAAGACCCAGTTGGAAGAACAGCTCAAGCATCAGAATTTGAAACTTCCTTAGTGTCTTTACTAGCTTTTATTTAGCTATTTATTTGGGACTTTTAAAAGCAATTATTTGTATTCCGTTTCAAAATTAATAAAAACGTTTTCTTTTACCGCAATGTTTATAAATAGTTGAGGTCCCATGAAGTCCTACTCATCTTGCATTGCATTCTTTCTTTATTCATTTCAAGAAACTCAATTTTATTTCTCAGGTATTGTAACCATGGACTTCAAGAGAGAAGCATTGGAGTACACTTTTCAGAGTCCTAACATTGAAAGCTTGAGAGAACTGGCAGATCTCATCGAGAACCGCCACGCCTTCGCAACAGAATATGGAGAAGTCTTCCGTTTTCTCGAGCTCTAGATGAAAGAAGGGTTGTTGGAGACTCTTGTACAGTTTTATGATCCGTTGTACCATTGTTTCATTTTTCCGGACTACTAGTTGATGCCGACTCTGGAAGAGTATTCTGACTTCTTGAGGATGCATGTGACGGCCCGACCTATATTCACCGACCAGGAGGACGTACCCAGTCACCAAGAGATCACAAACGCTACTCATCTCAGCTTAGCAGATGTTCAAGCGCACTTAACCACCAAGGAAGGAGTCTTTGGATTCCCAGCTGACTTCTTGATTGAAAAAGTCTGCTACCATGCTGAAAGAAAAGAAGTCCTTATCTTGGAAGCCACCTTTGCTTTATTGGTCTATGGAATCTTTTGGTTCCCTAAGGTTGATGATTTCGTTAATATAGATGCAATTAAATTATTCATACTCAAGAATCTGGTTCTCACTTTGTTAGCTGACACGTACTACTCAATCCACTCGAAGAATGCTGAAGGAGAAGGACATATCGTTTGTTGTACCGCTCTGTTATACTCATGGTTCATTGCTCGCCTAACTCGGCATCCGTCTATTTGGGAAGAGGAAGAGTCGCCCCGTTGGTCCAAAATAGTTATGACCCTTACTCACTCTGACATTATCTGGTACGACCCTACCTATGGAGGTATATGTATGATCCATAGCATCGGAGGATTTACTAACATACTGCTTATTGGGAGAGAAGGATGCATAAGTTACAACCCTGCTTTGGCTCGCCTCCAATTTGGGCATCCTATGATCGAAGTACCTGACCAAGCTCTGTTAGAAGGGATCTTTCTCAAGGAAGGAGAAGATCCAGACCTGAAGACCGTCATAATTTATGCCTGGAGATACGTTAATAAGGAAGGAAAAGCTGCTTTAGGATACCCCAAATGTGTTGTCTCTGAAGAATATCTACATTGGGTGCGAGAAAGAGCTCTCGACCTCAAGATGCCATTTCCTTTCCATGAACCTATAGTTTTGGCTTTTCATGATCCTGATTGGTTTGATGTGAGTGAAGTAGATCAATTGAAGGTTGCTTTGGACGAGGCTCGAAAACTGAAAGCCGCTTGGAGGAACAAGTTTTTCACGCTCAAGGTAGAGAAAGAGAAGTCCCAGAAGCTGCCAGAAGTAGAACTTGCAAGGAAAAGGAAGGCGCGAGAGGATTTATTTTCCTCTCACACCCCTTCAAAGGCTGACACCAGAGATGATCTTCCCCCAGATACTGTGGCCTGGAAAGAATGTGTAGATCGACTCATCAGTGAAAAGGCCGAATTACAAGAATGCATCAACCAGTTAGAAGAAGAACTTCGCACACAGAAGGAGCATAGGGAGTAGATCTTCGAGTTTCTCTTTTGCTTTTGGTTCAATGTAATAAACTCTTAAAAGTACTTTGCTTTGTAATGCCTCTCTAATAACAAAATAAAATAATTTTTTATCCAACGTTATAATACCGAAAACAACTTGAGTTTCTTGAAGTATCATCATGCATTCTGCATAGCATCTAGCATTTTAGCATGTGCATGTGTCTCTTCTCCGCTGCGTTCTCATCCGTCTTTCTGTCTTCGTCTGTTAGTTGACATCTCTCCCATCTGACCAAGCTCGAAGTATTACTTAAGGATAGCAAAGAGAATGAAGATATGGATCGCATGACCGACTTCAGAGTAAGGACTGATTTGACATTCGACTATTCCTCCGATAACTTTGTGCAACAAGTGGATGTTCCTGTGCAACTCCAACCTTTGCAGGACAACCTGTTTGTTGACCCTCAGAACACTCCTGCTGAGAAAGGAGTGGATGATCCTAGATTCATAGCAATGGAAAAAGAACTTCGTGGTCTCAAAGAACAAATGAAGATTATGAGAGGAGCTAATGCATCAGGTCTTGGTGCTCATGACCTATGTTTAGTTCCAGGTGTAATTATTCCTCTAAAGTTCAAGATGCCTGCCTTCGAAGTTTACAAGGGTATCAGCTGTCCAAAATACCACCTGACAATGTTTTGTCGAAAGATGACTGCTTATATTGACAACGACAAGTTGATGATTCACTGCTTTCAAGAAAGTTTATGTGGGACATCCTTGATATGGTACATGAAGCTGCAAGGTAACCACATTCAGTCTTGGGAAGACTTAGCTATTGCTTTTGTGAAACAATACCATTATAATTTGGGTATATCCCTAGACAATAAAGATGATAGTGGACCTTCCAGAGAATTCATAGCTCCGGTATCCCATCCTCAACATCAGTATGCAATGCCCGCTCAACGCGAACAACAACCACCTCCTAAGCAGAAGTTGGCTTCTCCAGATCAACCACAGAATCGACGGATTCGGAGAAGGTATCAGAGGATGCCTCTGGATACTCCAAGAGAGGGAATTCAGCGGTTTGATCCCATCCCTGTGAAGTATGCTGATTTATTTCCAGTTTTGATTCAGAAAGGTCACATCCAAACAAAAGCTCCACCTAAAGTACCCGAGAAACTCCCGTACTGGTACAAAGCTGACAAATTTTGCCCATATCATCAAGGTGCTCCTGGCCACGACATTGAGAGCTGCTACAGTTTAAAGGCAAACGTTCAAGAGTTGGTTAAGAGCGGAATCTTATCCTTCGGAGGTCCTAATCCTGACCCCAACATGGTTCATCCTCCGAGAACATGATCCAAGGTTATCAGAAGACTACACATCAGACGATTCTGCGAGCCTCTCCATTTCAAGGCGAAATAAAAGGGCTTGTCTGGCTTTATTTTGTTTTGGTGTTTGTGTTTCTTAGATTAAAAGTATTTTTGGCATGTAAGAACTTGTTATTTTGAATAAGTAATGCAATAAATGTTTGTCTTGAAGAAATCCATTCGTTTTCACTCAAATTGTTTTCCAAAATAATTTATAACGCCAACTTTACCCAATTTTTCTCACTTTGGTGAAGAATTGGAAGGAGGATGATGAAGTAAAACACATGACTC
Source organism: Lathyrus sativus (assembly GCA_963859935.3). Lineage (NCBI taxonomy): Eukaryota > Viridiplantae > Streptophyta > Magnoliopsida > Fabales > Fabaceae > Lathyrus > Lathyrus sativus. The sequence goes on from CAWUDS030007030.1 coordinate 8,674, forward strand.
CTTGTTGTATGCTTCGAATAAAAACCATACTGATGATGTAAGGCATTATTTCAACCTCCTAAACACCAAAATAGTTAACCCTTCTTTAAGCCTTGAGGAAAGATCTATTTTTTCTCCCAAACCGAAACCTCGTTTTTGGCCTGGGGCAGGGTAATATAAAAATAAAATAAAATAATAATGAACATCTTCCAAAATTGGGTGGGCACAAATATACTAACCCTTTATTCCTCCGCTTTACAAGTCATAAATTAAGCCCATATACGACCTTCAAAGTCCTAATTGAAGTAAGGTTTAGTTCGAAAGCATACTCGATGAGATATTGTTTCCTGACTCCTTGAGCTATGCTCAAATTAAATCGGCTTTATAAATAATTAGTGGTTTCGATCGCAAGTTATAACGATATCCCTTTTCAAAACTTCAAGACAAACGTGTGTTGCATTAACCGTTTCAGAATTAACATTTCTGAATTGTTAACTTTGCTTGATATCTTAGAAAGATTACATACATACATTATTGTTGGAATTTGAAGACTCTGCTGACCTAGAGCAAGTTATTTCCAAGTGGCTATTCTGTGCAAATTTCTCCTAAAGAGATATTCTTGAAGACTCAGTTATACCACCAATCAGGGGCAGTTACGTCGAGATTCGGTGAATCTCTCTGAGAGTTTGAAAACAGTGGGGCATTTGGACATCATGTTTTCTATAAAATCCTTTTGAGATATTTTTCTCTTAAGCCAAGTGACTTGGGGAATTTGAAGCTTTGAAACGAAGCGGATGTTTACTTCATCCTCAAGAAGCTCAACTCCGACATGTTCAACAACTATGATGACCCAGGATATTTATTTTATCCTCTATGAAGCTTCAGTTTGGGTACCTCCGTCTACAACTTCGTACAACCTTTCAACCTTATCAAGATGTTACATTCCAAATAGATTGATCTCTATTTCCCAAGAGAAGATTTGGAGCCCTGAAGCAGGAGTGTGATCCCATATTTGGTTCTCCGTTTATCCCCAGTGGTACTTCTACCTTCGAAGATTGGTCGAGATGTTTATCCCGAGATGTTTATTTCATCTCCGGTCGCCTCTTTTTGTTTGTTTTGTCAGCATAAGCATACACATAGCATATAAGTAGACAACATGGCATGTGCATTTGTTTGCATTCTTTGTGTTTATTTTATTTTGTCGCTTTGGCTGTAGTTATCCCTAGGTGTTTGGGTGCGTCTTATCCCTCCAATTAGATTTGTCGACCCTAGGCAGAAAAAGCACAATGTTTCATTTCTCCCCATGGAGTTCAATCCTCATGGAATATGGTTATTTTAGTACAATTCCATTTGAGTTCATACCTCAATGGTCGAGTCTTGCTTGACAGTTTCTTTTCGGCTACTTCCCGAATCGAACTTCGGTTGTTGGCAATCACATTGTGGACGTCTCCAACCTTTGAACATGGATTAAGTGTGCATTTATTTTGCACCATATTCCCCCAGGAAGAGTATTCATGAAGACAGACATTTCTTCAACAAATTTTTCTTGAACATCTACATTTGGACTATAACAATCTCTTTATTTGAGCAACTCGTTTTGATCAGGATCTTATTCAAAACAACAAACGACGATTTCTACAAGACAGTTCATTTACCCTTAGTGGGTCCTTCAACATTATTGATTCATCAGAGAAGACAGTTACAGACATTTCTCTTTATTTGAGAATTCGCATATTTTTACAACAACAAAGGTACTCCCCAGGAATATATTCCCTAGTGAGTTCATCACACAAGTTTACTTCCAGCAGTGACATACATTAAAATTCAACCGGCTCACATTTCTTCCGAAGATCCCCGGTGAAGCCTTATAACTACAGTCTACAACGAAAATCATTCGAACATCTTACAGTTCTTAGTTAATCTCGGCAGTAGATTCCCAGAAGACCTCGGCAGTAGGTAGTTCCATTTCAGTTCCTGGTTAATCTCGGCAGTAGATTCCCAGAAGACCTCGGTAGTAGGTAGTTCTATTTCAGTTCCTGGTTAATCTCGGCAATAGATTCCCAGAAGACCTCGGCATTAGGTAGTTCTATTTCAGTTCTTGGTTAATCTCGGCAGTAGATTCCCAGAAGACCTCGGCAGTAGGTAGTTCTATTACAGTTCCTGGTGAATCTCGGCAGTAAATTCCCAGAAGACCTCGGCAGTAGGTAGTTCTATTTCAGTTCCTGGATAATCTCGGCAGTAGATTTCGAGAAGACTTCGTCAGAAGTATTTCTCCAATAGACTTCAACACAGAATCTCGGTAGTAGATTCCTTACAGATTTTAACAGAAGATATTTTGGCAAAAGTATTCTCAAATACAGTTACAAGTCTTGACAGTAGACTTCTACAGCTGATGTCTTGAATCAATTACATTTGACATACCCAGCAGTTTCTTCAAGTGGTTTTCTCACCAAGTTCTTCACAACACATTTATAGATACCTCGAGATTTTCAATCTCTCCCCGTGAGGTCTCGTTTTGTCGAGCCTGTTCTTCCCGTGTGTGGTGTCTAGTTTTTCCCCTGCGACATCATTTCCTCACAGGACCCGCCTGTCTTGCATTTTCATATAATTTCATATCATTTGCATTCGGTGGCTTCTTACGGCCAAAAATTCGTGCAATGTTTGTATTTAAGTCCCTCCTATCTCTTCGATACGGAGATTTCAATCTCCATATCTCTGAATAGGAGTAACTTAAATAGGGGCATCTGTTGTACACTAATTTTTGACCTTAAGATCCCACCTCCTCGTTTTTTTTTCTTACAGGTTTTCATTATGCTTTTGTATATGTGTTTATCACGGCTAACAAGTGGGTGCAGGTACATGAATTTCAAATGCATTTGAGGCTCATTCTTAGGGACAAGCATTTCTGGGCGCGGCCATTTGTTTCTAACCAGAAGTGATCCTATTGTTTCTATTGGACCTTAAATCCTTTTCTTTGATACGTTTGCGTTCAAAGGTCGAGATTCACAAAATCGTGGTTTGATAGAGATGATCATAAAGCCTCTGCCATCCAAATATACCATCTTTGAGTTCAAAGTTACAGGATCAAGGCTCATTTTGTCTCTCGCAAGACCCAATTTGAAATTGCTAGGACTCAAGTCCAGGTTGCCGTATGGGTTCGAGTACTCAACTTTGGATTTTACAATTTAAGGTGATGCTTGAATTTAAATAAAAGCTCGCGGATCCGTTCATTTGTTAAGTCCAAGCATAGGTCCCATTCTCTCCTATATCCAAGCTACAGATTTTGTGTTTTTAGTGAAATTCAACGTAATCCAATTTAAGGAAAACCAATTCATGTTGGTGATGTCCAAAGTTCAGGAATTGGTACAGTACATCCAAACGTTTTTATTCATCATGGCCTAGAATTACTGGAAAGTAAGCAAATATCAATGTTGCTCACATAATTGAGTCGTGTCATATCATTTATGCTATCATGGGAATATAAATATCCGTCGTACAAATCCACCAAACCTATTAAGGACTGAAAACATTGGAAAATAATAAAGGACTAACAATCACAACCAACTCATACATGGGATAGAATTCTTGCTATCATGGTTACATAATTATGCTGATACAGGATGAGGATCTTTCCTCCATGGACGCACTTAAATGAGCCGACTCGGGACAGAAGCAAAGTTTTCTCGGCAATATCTTCAAAGTGCCTGCTCCAATCAGATTCTCGAACGACACCGCATCAGCTAAGGGTACAAATATAATGCAATTGGCCGAAATCACATCTGATTCGAGGTGCATCGCCACTGGATTTTCCTATCCGCGCCAAGTCGATGTCGCTCATAACTTTGTTCCAATTCATCAATAGGCTTGTACCTGCAAAAGAGGATAACATCATTGAATGAAAAAGGGACGAGTTACAATACCTCATATTAGACCTGGTATATTCCATTGGACTTACACCTGAGTGAGAATTGGTTTTTGGTTGAGAGCACTACACAGGCTATTCTGAGGAACAACTAAGAGATTGTGCCCAATTCATGGTCAGTTGTCACGTTGCTGCACCAGAAAGTAAGCTGAGGATTATTTACAAGAAATTATGTACTGAAGATCGTCATTCCGTTGCTCTCATGGCTCCAGCCAACCATGCAGCTCCCTTCCAAACTAAATGATCAGTAAATCCTCATCTTCATCCTTTCCAAGCTCACATTCCAAACCTACCAACAGAATTTGTAAGGTTAATAATGCAATATTACAATCTACAAAGATACGATTCAAATATCAAGGCATCATGCTATTAATGCTAAAACAATTCAAAGTATCCAACCTGTTATACCTGACACGACTCTGGCTCGACGCGATTAAGTCTTTTCAGAAAGCTTTCTCAACGAGTGCCTGCATTTCAAAAGAAAGTGAATTTATATGTTTCATGCACATGAAGTATTAGAAGCCACTGAGAAGCAGTTCAAAATGGAAAGAATTGTCTAGCATTTAATTATGAAAGTTACCTTTCGACAAGAAGAGGAAGAATGATGAGGATCAACAACTGAAGCGACAGAGAGATGCATGTAAGCTGTTGACAGAACAAATTGTAACGGTGATGATGAAAATACAACTACCAGAGAAATTACTAGTGAAATAAAGAATATTATTACCGCACAAGATACCATAGATGATTATAGTCTTGAAGATCATATTGGTGACGGTACTACCAGTGTTGTTATGTTGGCTGAACCTCTTCTTGAGCAAGTCAAGAAGCTTTTGGAACATGGAGTTCACCCCATTAGGATTGCTGAGGGATACGAAACGGCTTCCAGGATTGCTGTTGAAACATCTGGAACAAATTGCTAATAACTTTGAGTTTGGAGAAACTGTTTTGGAGCCCCTGATTCAGACTTGTATGACCACGCTGTCGTCCAAAATTATGAATCACTGCAAGCTAAAGCTATAGGAAATCAAGAGTAGCCATTAACCTAACGATATCATTCGTAAACCTGCAGCAACAATGAAGGATATCATCAATAAATAATTGGGCCTAAGCTAAATGTCAGCATAAAGAAGGAATTATGTTAACAACACAAGCAAACTGAAGATGTACCTCAGAATAGGGTTGGACGCAGGGCTGACGTTATCACTCAGACTGCTAAATACCAGACCGGTCCTGCGAACAGAGGCATTATACCAGTATGGCGACGTCCAGTTTGGACGTGGAAATTACTCCGGACTGTTAAGTTCTTTGGCCCAACAACACGTTCGCTTTCCACACCTGCCAAATTACAATCTCAAGATTAGCAAAATCAATTAGAGAATATTCCTAAGAAGATTCGAAATATCCAATCCAAATCCAAGACATTGAACCTGGACAATATTAAACAATTGATACATAAAATCAGAAATTGGGATTTCAATTAACACGCATATTATCACAATCGACGAAAGGGGAAAGTTTTCAAATATGATTTGTCCCAAATTGGAAAACCCCAAAATCAGTATTCAAGACAGCAATTAACCATTCAATCAAGACACTTCAACTTGAAGCCTATATAAAGGGAGAGACGTGAGACGAAGAAGGGAGGGAGAGAATCATCACAAGAAACCCTAAATTTCGTGAAAATCTAAAAGAAAGGAAAAATACTCATCTTCATTGCCATCGCGAACTTCCTTCCACCCGCCGTCAACAGCCAATCTTCCACGCCGCCAAAACCTTCGTCGGAGCTTGTGAACCACCCTCGACTACTACGAAGCCCTCGTTGTCATCCAGGATCCGCTACCGTCACCAACTTTCGGTAAAACTCTACTCTTATCAATGCTATTGGAAATATGATGTTTCTGGTTTGACGAAGAAATTGGAGAAGGAGAAAGAAGGAGATCGAGAGAGAAAGAGGGTCGAGGGTTTTCAGATTGGGGATTAGGGATTTCGCCCTGTATTTTTGTTTTTCTGATGTAATAATTATGTGAAGTTGCAGCACATACACACCACACGGTAACCACACACCCCCTAATCCCTCATTAACCTCAATCATTAACTCTAAATCTCCCCTTAACCAACCAATTAACCATTAATCTTTTTTTTATTAGTTTAATCATCTGTTTAATACTTAATTAATTAATTCTTTTAAAAAACCTGTAATCAAACCTTAATCAACTCTTTAAACTAATAACCTTTTTTTTAATTAGCCTTTTTAGATAAATTATTTAATTAGTTAAATGTTTCACTAACACCTTTTAGTTATCATGTTATTAAAATCGTTTTTCACATTATTCAAAAAATATTTTCAATTTGATAATAGTTAAAATTATTTTATCCTAATAAACCTTTTTTAATCTAAATTAATTTTTTAATAAACTTTTTAAAATAAAAAAACCATTTCACAATTAATAATGACAAACAACTTCTTTTATAATATCTCATTAATTTGAAATAACATTTTATTAAAGTTGAACCTTCTTTTTCATAAGATAAAAAAACTTTTCTTTAGAATCCTTTTATTATTTGTTATTTATTTAACTTAATAACCTTTTATAATATAATAAGAAATTTGGCTCATTTAATTTTAATATAATCTTTATTGAAACAATAAAGTCTTTATGAACTTCTATCATCTAATTAAATTAAATCCTTTATTAAACTAACTTTTTTCTCTAAAAAAAAAAATCAAAACCAACCCTTTTATAAAATTATTATTAAAATTAATTTTTTATTATTTTATTCAAAACCAATAAGTCTCTACTTTTCTTGAATCAAATAATATAACTTTTTAAAATCAACTTCATCAAAATATCACCTTCTCATAAGTTAATCCAAACTTCTCCTCATGAATCAATTCGACTAAAAAAAATAATAAATCAACTTCGCCTAAAATCAATCGTGCACCTCACATACACAATTCACTCACCTACACCTTAGCGCTTTCATGCGTATGTGTATGTCTACCTATCTGCCCTTACTTTATTCGCAATTTTATCTTCCGCAAGTTACAATTATCATATTTATCTTTCTCGCATCGCATTCCGTCCAAAGGAAAAACCTACACATGAGTCAACACTTGTGTGTAGTGCACATCATTTGCATCATTCTCCCTTCCGTTCCTTGATCCCATTCAAGTTGATCTCTAGGATAGATCCTACCCCATAGGAGGACCTTTGTCTCTATCTTTACAACATAGAAAAACACAAAACAACTCAACATACAAAATATTCAAACACATTAGAGAAAGATGTTAATCATATTAAGCGAGATAGAATCTCCACCCCACAACAATACAATCTCTTACACATGTGGCAGTTAAATCTCTCTTAAAATGATAACACATCTCTTCTCCTAAAATCAATCAATCAACTACCCTAAACCCAAAGGAACTTTGACCACAGTCAAAGAACTCCTTAACCCTTTAGGGGAACTACAGATACTCTGATTCCACTCCCGTAAGGATATGTAGGCATAAGATGTGACATCTTATCGAGTATACTTAGAAATAAACCCCTAGGTCTTTAACCTTTAAGCAGATAACCTTAGCAATAAACAAACATAAAACAAGAGGTTCCTGTAGAGTACTACAGAAACTTAGGATGCTAGTACCTTCCCTAAGTTTAACCAACCCCCGAACCTATAACTCTCTAAACCTTGCATTTGCATTGCATCGTGGGAATTTCGATCTTTATCCCTTCTTTTGGACAAATCAAAGTTCGGTTGCAAAATGAATTAAAGATTCAAACTAATCAATAGTTTGGTATCCAAATTTCACCGCGACAAATAGTGCTATTCTTGAAGGAATCAAAGGAGTTCAGAAAATCTGATTTGGGATTGGTTGATCAGTTGACCTTGATTAACCAAGGTAATGGAGGTGAATTATGACTTAATGGTGTGATGAAGTTCAGAGATAGAATGTGTATTCCAGATGTTCCAGGATTTAAGAAGAGTATTCTTGAAAAAGGACATCTAAGTAGGTTGAGTATTCATTCTAGTGCAACAAAGAGGTATCAATAATTGAAGGAATTATTTTGGTGCCCCGTATGAAAAGGAAATTGCCGAATTTATTTACGCGTGTTTAACTTGTCAGAAGTCAAAGGTTGAATATCAGAAGCCTTTAGTTCTGATGCAATCGTTGAATATCCCAGGATGGAAATGGGATAGTATATCTATGGATTTTGTGTCAGGTTTGCCAAAGACTGCGAAGGGGAATGATTCGATTTGGGTGATTGTGGATAGACTATCTAAGTCGGCTCATTCTTGTAGATGGATATTAATCATTTTATGAAGAAGGTAGATGAAACGTACATTGAGGAAATGTGAAGTTGCATGGAGATACCTTCGAGCATTGTGTCAGATAGAAATTTGAGAATTACGTCAAGGTTTTGGAGGAGTTTGCAGAATGCCTTGGGTACTAAGCTGAGGTTGAGTTCTACATATCATTCGTAGGCGGACGGTTAGACAGAGAGGACTATCCAATCTTTGGAGGATTTGCTGAGGGCTTGTGTGTTGGACCAAGAAGGATTTTAGGATAGCCACTTGTCGTTGATTGGGTTTACATACAACAACAGTTTTCATACTAGTATTGGGATGCACTATATGAAGCGTTACATGGCAAGGGATGTAGAACTCCATAGTTTTAGTATGAGTCGGGCGTGAGTGTTGTACTCGGACCTGAGATTGTTCATGAGGCAAATGAGAAGATCAAGATGATCCAAGATAGGGTGAGAACTTCGCAGAGTCATCAGAAGAGTTATCATAATAAGAGGAGGAAAACACTTGAGTTCTAAGAGGGAGACCATGTGTTTTTGAGGCTTACTCTGGTAACTGGTGTTGATCGAGCTTTGAAGTCTAGAAAGCTCACATTCCATTTTGTTGTTCCATATCATATTTTGAAGAGGACAAGAGAGGTGGCTTATCAGATATCTTTACCGCCATCTCTTGCGAATATTCATGATGTGTTTCATGTGTCTCAGTTGAGGAAGTACATTCCAGATCTGTCGCATGTGATTCCAATGGATCATGTGCAAGTAAAGGGTAACCTTAATGTGGAGGCTTTACCTTTGAGAATTAGGTGAAACAGTTACGAGGCAAAGAGTTGCTCTCCTAAAGGTCGTGTGGAGAGGCACTACGGAGGAAATAACTTGGGAATTGGAGAACAGGATGCGAGAGTCGTATAATGAGTTATTTGTGTCAGGTAATTTTCGAGGACAAAAATATTCTAAGTGGGAGAGAGTTGTAACACCACAAAAATTTGGAATTATTTATCTAAATGATTATTTTTGAATTTTAATTTATTTATATGATGTATATTGATGTGTAATGGGCAAATAAAAGGGGTATTGGGTGAGAAGTAAAATTATTTAGATTTAAATAATTTAGTTATATTATTTAGATTTATAATGATAATTAAAATAAGAATATTAAGGTCAAAATAAGAGTGAGGGAAAGAATTGGCAATTTGTAGAATATTGAGGGCATAATGGAGAGTTATAGGAGTAAGTGAGGGCATAAGAGGAAAACCATAGAAAGGGTCCTATGGTTAAACAAGTAAAACAAGGAAAGAGAATTCATTATGTACGATTGTAACATTTGAGAAGAACGGAAGAGAGGCTAGGGCTTACAGAGAACCAAAAGAAGAACTCAGTAGAACACAAAGAAAGAGAGTCAATCGCTAGGAGTCGAGGTAAGGGGTGTAATCCTAGTTTATTATGATCAATAGATGGTTAAGATAGATGTAGGTTTTGTCTTGTATGATGATTTAAGAAAAGCATGATGAAAAGTATGGCGAAATCGTTGATTATGATGTTTGATATGCCATTGATATAATTGTGATCTTAAGTGTGTCAATGGTGATTTAGAGGTGATGAATTTAGTTTTCCTATATGTGTGATAAACCTGTGTTGGATTGTTGATAAGTTTCCCCCATTGTTGAGTTATGAAGGTTTGAGTCGTAGGTAAGAAAGTGATGATTGTATGATGTTAATCCATGAGTAAAACAAGGGATAATTGAGTTTTAGAATGTTAATACATTATAAAATTGAGTCTATGATGATGTAATTTCATAGCATAGGTTCTAGCATGATAAGCTAGTGTGAAAGTGCTTTTAAGAAAATGATTTTTAAAATTCGTAACAGCATGCGTCGACCTCCAGGGTCTTATGAGTCGACCCGAAGCTTTCCAAAATGAATAATTTGAAAATAGGAACATCATACTTCGACCTACAAGCCTTCGCGTAGACCTCCATGCCCTGTGCGTCGACCTCTGTGTTGACACATAGAAAAAAAATGCTATAAACGGATTCGATAATAACTTTTTAACCGTTTATCCAAATGATGAATCGTTTAAAACGTTGGAAAGCTAATAAAAAGAAGTTTAACATGGTATAATTACATGAATTTTTTTCCTAATATTTTTATGTCTAATATGTTTAGGAATATGATTATTACTTGTTGTGTACGCTAAGTCGTGTTGTAAGGGACGAATCTTGAGTGTTGTTGCAAAAATGTTGTTGTGATGTTAATGATGATAATATGAAGATGTTTTAATGATGTTGTTGTGATTGCATAAAAGATATATATATATATATATATATATATATATATATATATATATATATATATATATATATATATATATATATATATATATATATATATATATATATATATATATATATATATATATATATATATATATATATATATATATATATATATATATATATATATATATATGAATGCTTGTTGGACAATTTGGGTGGTGTATAATAACCATGGTGGTGGATTATTGTGCACGATGATGTTGTCGTTGTTGTATGCATAAATATTCGCATTGCATACATTTGTGAACATGAGTGGTGACATTTTATTGTTCGACGTGATTGAGATTATGTTATAATATGGTGTGATATAATGCATTACTTGAAATGTGATTATTGGAGTTATTGTGATTGCATACAAGATATATATGTTGTATAAATTATATGTTATGCTTATTGGCCAATTTGGGCGGTGTACAAAAACCATGATGGTGGATTATTATGTACGATGATGTTGTAGTGGTTGTATGCATAAATATTTGCATTGCGTACATTTATGGACAATGGTCCATTGTTGGTGAGCCTAAAATCCAATTGTGTGGATTGGGCCGGTAGCTGATTCAGAGGTGATGGATTAGAGATTTAGAGTGGTTCTAATCCTAGGAGGCGGGGATCAGAATGGTGAACCTGATTGTTCATGAAAATTTGGTACCACATGCATTGAGTCAGTGTTGTACATTAACATTCTATGTGGCATTTTCATGAAGTGTGTTGATGAGATTTGTTATGATGATATTCAAGACTATGTGATTATATGAAGTTTTATGACAAACGGCGTATAAGTGCTATTATAGTGTGTATGCGTGAGTATGATTCGTTTATAAATGATATGTGTTAATATGATGATGATGTTACTATTAAGTTTTTTTCCTTAAATCCTTCATAATAAATTGTCACTCTCTCTGTTTGAATGTTGCCTCCATGTGGGTAACGCGCAGATGCTCCGGAGTAGCTTGTAGAAGCGTTGGAGATAACTTTAGAGTACTTTTTTAGTTTTCGTTAATTAGAAGATGTCTTGCTCTGATATGTAACATCAGGTTGGGAATTCCAGTTATGCGAATGTTGTGTTTCCTTGACTAATACATTTTATGATGATTTTGAAGATGTTGAACTATTGTAATTCCAATTCAGATGATATGTTATGTTGTTAGCATATTTCATGAGTTTGAGATGTTAAATTGATTTAAATTTCAACTTTGACAAGACTAAGGTATTTTTATATTATAAAGATGAATGAAATTGTTTTATGATTATGATTTTGCTGCGAAGTTCAATTTATGTGTTGAAGTTATAAAATAACGCAATGTTATAGATGTTGTAACCTATGATACAAAGCAGGATGATTATTATGAATGTTTTCTATGAAGTGTGACACCCTTGAGAGGTGAATTAAGCTGAATTATCCTTATTATTTTGCGAATTACTTTGTGGAGTTATAAGGGTGTTACAATAGACACATATGACTATAGGTTGACACGTAGAAGAAAATTTTCTTCTATAGGTCGATACACATGTTGCAGTATTAAAGCCTGTAGGCTTTGTCCATGTGCTAAATCCTTTAGGTCGATATAAGACCTTCATAGGTCGACCTAAGACCTTTATAGGTCAACACACGACCTTCATAGATCAACTCATAACTTTCATAGGTCGACTCAGACATCACATTTTTCCAAAATTCACAATTTTCTTCAATATTTTGCATTCCACCTGCTTACAAACTTGTATACATATAACTACTGGATACATGCATTATTTCTGGTAAGGTTATAGACTAAACCTATACAAAATTGGGATTTTAAAGCATTTTCATCATCTTCAACCTCTCTTCTATGAATACACACAATCAAACTACACATATTCATTTTTTAATTGGGTGACCATCTAGATTAGAGTTTATAACATCCAATTAGGTTGTTGTATCGTCGATATTGGGTTGAGAACTTTGAGGATTTCCAATGAGAAAACCGAGTTGGGGTTTTTCTTCAAGATTGCTGAGGATTTGAAGGTTTTGGACTAGATTACTCGACTCAGATCGATCGAGTGAAAGCCTTGGGATAAGGGGTTCCTTACAAGGGAGTAGCTTGAGATGGTGGATCGTGTTGGTAAATCTTGGGTTTCAACAAGTGTGCACTTGGGATTAATTCAACCGAGTGAAAACCTGAGACAAGGAGTGTCTTGCAAGGTAGTAGCAACAACTGGTGAATTGAAGCGACATTGTTGGTTACTTGATCAATCTCTGATCAAGGGTTTTAGAGGTGGTAGAATCAACAACAAACCTAGGGTTTGTAAGGTTAAAGTTCTTCATATCTTTTATACACACATTTGCAAAGTAAGATATATTATAACATCTCAATTCAAATTCCAATTGAAGGTAGACATACATATAGCAAGTCCGATTAGAGAACTGCCTAAACAAATCCTTGTGTGCTCTCTCTCTCTCTCTCTCTCTCTCTCTCTCTCTCTCTCTCTCTCTCTCTCTCTCCCCTTTTTAATTTTGTGTTTGCAAATTATTGAATTCATTGTTCATTTGATCAATTCGTTTGAGAATTATTTTTTATCACATTTTGAATTAGGTTTTTTTTATATAATCATAATCTATTTGATTGTGATAGGATTTTAAGATCAACAAAATAAAGCAAATTTCCAAACGATATCGATTGCACACAAGGTGTTTGATAAATTTCCTTATTGTGTTTTTGTGTCTTTTGATCATTGGAAATAAGCTCTACGTATTAGTCTGTATTCAATTATTTGTGATTAATAGTTGTTGAACAATTTGTGTTCATTATCATACATTTGTGTACCTTTACGTATATCTGACCTTTTCGATAGAGGTTCAGTTAGACGATTCGATTCAGGTTGTTTCTGTTGTGCCATAAAACTTTTCAAAATAGTTTTTGATAAAAGTTTTTAACTTGTGATCTATTCACCCCTTCTAGATTGAAGCCTATCATCTAATAATTAGTTTAATGGATATGTCCGTAATGGAATTATTTATTGAACTCTTGGTGGTTCCTCCATGCTATAGTTGTAGTGTCAGTTGTAGGCCTAATTTAGTGTACATGATATGACGTGAGCTTCCTTGGTATACCAACATGCATCGAATGTTGTGCCATGTCATCACTATTCTAATGAAGAGATGTATGTGGTGATTTAGAACACAGTTGACCAACTTGTCATCGTAGAACGACATAGGGTGCCTCTTGTCAACTGATGAATTATCACAAAAATGGCTTCCACAAGGGTATTCCCTCGAGAGAAAGCAAAATATCTCGTCAGATGGTGGTGGATCACTGACGATGATGGGAGACTTGATGGAATCACCTTTTCTTCCATTGAGAGGTGAACTTATGAGCAAACTTTCCCAACATATACATGGTTGCCGTTGACGTAGGTTATGCTTGAGAGATCATCCCATCGATTAAAGATTCTTATGGGTTTTTGATGAGGGATTCCAGAAGGGAGTTAGGCTCACGTCTTCCTGCATCATCGTTGGAGTTTTTCTAAGAGAATATGGTGAGAAGTATTTTAACCAGTGTGTACCATCTCAATGTGTGGTTAACCACACATTAACATATAGGCAATATGCTGCCTTACTCTAAGACTGGGTCTGGCAACAACATATGCCTATATGGCCTTACCCTAAAACTGAGTCTGTCAACATATGCTTATATGTCATATGTTGTTGTCAGCCCCAGTCTTTAGAGGCAGCATATGCTTATATGCCATATGTTGTTGCCAGACCCAGTCGTAGGGTAAGGTCATATAGGCATATGCTGCCTCTAATTTTTTTTTTATAAAATTTCTTATTGCATCCTGGATGTTTTTTAAACACCACACGAAATTTCAAAAATGTCTCCAATTTTCAGATATGTATCTTCGAACACACCATAATACACACATTTCATTTTTTTTTGAGACATATCTCAATTTTATGAATAAAATTATTCTAAAAATGCATATCCAAATTTTTTTTTAAAAATGTATTTCCGAAACTAAAAAAATAGATGAAGCGTGGTGCAAATTATGTTGTCAAACTTAAACCTTATCTCATGCAAGCAGTTGTATCCACTAAAAGAACGCTTGATGAGTATCCACAAATAGTAATTTCTATTTGCCAAAATGAACCTGAATCATTAGTATGTTTTCTAATAAACTGCTTTCAAATAATTTTTTTATAAGTGCTTTATAAAAGAAAAAACACATGAGAATTCAAAGTGCTTTATCAACAAATTCTCATGATTTTGTTGTAATGTTTCAGGAACAAATACTACTTGTGTGAGAGATTTCCAAATTATAGATGACATGGAGACAAACATATCGAAGTACTAATGTTGCTACTATAGACAAAGAAGTTGTGTAAAATTTTGGTTCAAAAAGATAAATTTTGGAGACAAAAATGCATTGGCAGATATATTTATCTTTATTTCATCTTTTTATTTTAGTTCCTGAAATGTATTTTCGGAAATTTTTTGAATATAGATTTTCGAAATAATTTTATTCATGAAATTGAAGTATATTTAAAAAACGAATGAAATGTATATATTAGAGTGCGTTTGAAGATACATCTCCGAAAATTAAAAATATTTTAAAAATTTCGCATGATGCTTAAAAACATCTAAAGTACAATGAGAAGTCCTGATAACTTAACGCGTGTGCTTTCTATAATACACTTTTGATGTGGTTATCAATACTTATGTGTCTTGTATTTTATTGTCTTACAATTTAATTTCTTATCATAAAATAGAAAATAATTAATAAAAGAACACATCAATCTATTTAATTTATTTACTATAACCATGTGAATCTTAATGTTCTAAAGCATATTACTTTATTGTCTTACAATTTGATTTCTTATCATAAAATAGAAAATAATTAATAAAAAACACATCAATCTATTAAATTTATTTACTATAACCATGTGAATCTTAATGTTCTAAAGCATATAGTGCTAACTTGTTCTATCAATTTTTCATCTAGTTTTTTTATTTGTCTACATTTATTTTTTTTTGTTTTAGAGTATTATATTAACTTATACATTTCGACAAATATGAAAACAGATTAGCGTTATGAAGAGGTAGATATGTATCTTTTGCAGAATGCCAACGACTCGATGGTATGGAGAATTTCGAATTGTGATTCGTATTCGGTTAGAGGATGCTATCATCAGATGAGAAGGGACTGGTTTTCTCATTGGCACAAACCAGCCATTGTTACTGCTTTTGGTCTGTTATGGAAAGCTAAGGTTCCGGCTAATGTTAAGACCTTTGGTTAGAAAATTTTACACAGTCGTTTGGCGACGAGAGACCAATTTATTACAAGAGGTATGAGTTTGTCTGAGGAGAACTAGAAATGTGTATTTTGTGGTCATGCCGCTGAGGATTTGAAACATTTATTATTTATATGTAGTTTTTCTTCTAAAGTTTGGCACATCATGAGACGGTGGCTGGAATGTGACGTTTTATTTGTTGGAGATGTTTCTCATTTTTTCATTCAATGGTGGGGTGTTAGGAAATCGAAAGTGGTAAGAGATAGGAGAAGTGTCGTTTGGCTTTCTGTAGTATGGAACATCTGGAAGGTCAGGAATGAAACGATTTTCAATAACGGTATTTGTTATCTCAATGATCTGATTTGGAATATTAAGATTATGTCTTGGAAATGGTCTTACATAGGAGAAATTAGCTATTCCAACTCCGATTTCTATGAATTTTGTAAGTCGTTGGTCGGTTAGGCTAGTTGGTGTTGGTAGGAAATTTTTCTGAATGTAACTTTGTTTCTTTGGGTTGAGTACCTCTTGTACTCTTTTTATATCATTTGCTTTTAGAAAAAAAAACATTTGAATTAAAAAGTTTAAAACTTAAAAAAATACACAAGAGAAAATAGTTGAAGCTCTAAATCATTTTAAAAGAAAAGATTAACTTTATTATATACATTTTTAAAAACAAATAAATGAAATCGATTATAAAATACGATTTTACATATAAAAAATAAAATAAAAAAATTTAAATAAAATTATAATAATTTCAATTAAATATTCTTTTTCTAATTTATCTCGGCCTCAACATGTGTTAGCCGACACTGTTTATCGCGTGAGTTGATGCAAAATAATATTTGTAATTTTAAACATAAATAAAATTAAAATAATACTTAGGGTTAAATATGTCCGGAGTCCTCATAAATAAGCCAACATACAATTTTAGTCTATCTAAAATTTTTCTTCAAACAATAATCCTCACGAACTTTTCCGTCCCTATAATTGGTCCCTCTGTTAGTTTTTACTGATAGAGGCTTACGTGGCATGCCATGTGAAATTTTTGATGACGTGACATACATGTGACAATGCCAATGTGACAAAAAATGCTGACATGAATGTCACATGTCAATTATTTCTATTTTAAAATTTTTATATTAACATCATACCTAAACCTATAAATAGTAGCTAATCTGTAGCTAATTCCTATCTAATTCCGAGCTAATCTCTGGCTAATTTAAACACACCATTCTATTAGTAGTACTCACAGCTCATTGATTCTCCTTTTTTATTCCAAAAAATGTTTTGTCAATGATCAAAACGTGATATTGAAGATTGAAAATCATAGCTAAAGCTTTATCCTAAAAATTCTAAAGTAACTCAAACCAACTCTAAATTTTCACAATCACCAATTCAAGCTTAATTCTTTCTTATCTACTTATATAATTGAATCCATAACTGCAAAAAAAAATGTGCATATTTTTTTTGAAAAACCAAGAAAAACAATTTCCAAAACAAAAACGATTACAACAAAGAAAAGTTATATATCTCCAAAATCAAAAACAATTACATATACCAACCAGTAGACAAACAAAGGCAAGAGCGAAACAAGATCACAACAAAGAAGGAAAAAAACACCTAGCAAAAAAAAAGATTTCAGACTCCTATCCCCAACACTAAACTAAGCACTTAGCAAGACACCTAAACCAACTGCAAAGCTAACCCTCCACCAACAACTTGTTGTTAGAACAAGATTTGATTCTGCAAGATATCTATAAGTTTTAATAATAACAAAGTAGTATTTGTGTGAGAACAATTTTGATACTCTAACGTTTGTTTTTCTGAAGAATTAACAAACAAGTTCTAACTCTGATAGAGAAAACTCTGACTCTGATAAAAACCATATGCAATGAAAATATGGTTTGACTAAAGTTACTTTTGTGCCATTAAAGCAAGCCTGCTTCTGATCTACTCACATTCAGAAAGATTTTAAAAAGATGATATGTTGCTGCTACAATGCTCTCTTGGTTTCTGCCTCTGAGCGTGACTCTGATGTTTTACTTCTGAAGGCGTTTTAGCTTCTGAAGTCATTATCTCCTGAAGACTAAGTTCTGAAGACTCTAAAGACAAGGGTCTGCTGAACAAAGTTCTAAAGACTTGAGTTTCTGAAGATTAAGTGCTGAAGACTCTGAAGACAAAGTTCTGTTGAATAACATTATGAAGACTCTGAAGACTTAAGTTACTAAAGACTAAGGATTCTAAAGACTGAGTGCTTAAGACTATGAAGACAAGGTTCTGGTGAACAAGTTCTGAAGACTTAAGACTCTAAAGACCCAGTGATCAACTCTTCTACTCATGCTTCAATAATCTCTCTTCAGAAGCCTCTAATGTACAGAAGATAAGCTCAAAAGTTTACAAGGGAAAATAGTACATATTACGTTTCAACATTCTTTTCCACTACCATTCCATTACCCTGATTTTGTGGTACAAAGGATAAATTTTATGTACGATTTTCATCTCTGCATAACGAAATTATTTCAAATCGCCAGCTATCTAAAAGATATTCTCGATCTTCCCTCCAACAGATCTTTTTCTGGCTATATAAGGACTTGATTACTTGAAGAAAATAAGAATGAATGATAAGAATTAAACGATCTATGAAGAACTGAAGCAACAGTATTGAAGCACCACAATACAAAGAAAAAAAATTGTTTTTGTTCATACTGTATAAGTTTCTTTAAGTCATTTGAGTTATTAATAGTTTTTATATCTGCTTGTGTAGAAGCAATTCATTGTAAACATATTTATTCAAACAATTGTTTGTGATTCCTTAAGATACTAGTTAGGTCAAAATTCTTAAGAAGAGACAGTTAGTCTTTTGGTTGTTAGCCACCAGTGGTTGCTAGAGTAGTGTAATTAGTTGATTATAGTAGATTAAGTCCTTGTGTATAAGGAAAAATCACCTTGATGGGTGAACTGGATTAGCTTGATATTTTTTAAGTGAACCATGATATATTGTGTGCCTTTCTCTCTTGTTAGTCTATTTGTGATCTCTGTTTGAGTTTCACAAAAAACTTTCATTTTTGAAAGCCCAATTCAAACCCCCTTTCTTATATTTTCTCACACTTTCAATTGACATCATAGCTCCGGTTCTGATTGTGATGAAAGTTTTATTAACACTTCACCATGTTCAGTATCGATCTAGTATTTGTGTGGGATATCATGGTTGCCGCTAATGCTAATCCTATTCAAGAAGAGAAAGATCATTACAGTGTCAAACCACCAGTCTTTAATGGTGAAAAGTTTTACAACTAGAAAGATAGAATTGAAAGTTTCTTTCTTGGTTACGATGTAGATCTTTGGGATCTTATAATTGATGGCTACACTCACCCAGTTGATGATACAAGAGTAAAAGTTCCTAGAAGTGTTATGACCAACCAACAAAAGAAAGATTACAAGAATCATCACAATGCGAGAACTATACTGCTAAATTCTATCTCTTATACTGAGTATGAGAAGATAATAAACAGAGATACTGCCAAGTTCATTTTTGATTCTCTAAGAATGAATCATGAATAAAATTCTCAAGTTAAGGAGACAAAGGCGCTTGCCTTAATCCAGAAATATGAGGCATTCAGAATGGAGGATGATGAAACAGATGAGAATATGCTTTCAAGGTTTCCAATGCTAGTCGCGGGACTTAAAATTTTGAACAAAGGATACTCAACTGCTGATCATGTCAAAAAGATCATCATAAGCCTTCCCAAGAAATGGAGACCTATGGTAACTGC
>CAWUDS030007031.1:0-15665 GCA_963859935.3 Lathyrus sativus
TCTATGGGAACCTTGGTCAATCATGACTCTACCAAATTAATTTCAGAGATCAAATCATCAAATTAGACCTAGAAATAAATTCTACTTTACAAGGTATCAAACCTAAACCCTAAAAGGAAGCACCTAAATATCAATCTAGAAAGCACACTTATTTTCATCACAAAAATGTGAGAAAAATACTATGGGAACATACATGTCTAACCTAATCACACACAAAAAATTAGGATCAAAGTCATCACAACATGATCACACAAAATTCCACAAAGTTATGTATCAAACATAAACATTTTAATGTCAATTAAAATATAAAATTCCCATTAAATCAGAAAATACATGAAATGAAAATATTTTTTCTCTAAAAAAATACTAGACTCAATCATGAGTAAAATGCAAAAAGAATGGGATTAATTGGATTAATTTTCAATTTATTATGAATTTTTCAAGAACCATGTATAAAATGAAAAAATAAAGAAAATCCAATTAAAAGAATAACACGCGCGGTGCAAATAGCAACAATAATCAGTTCAAACTATGGGTTGGGCCTTCAGGGGGGTGTGGATATCACTTATTTCACTAAGCCCAGCATCAGCTACTAAATGAAACGCAGCGTTTCATTTATTCAGATCCTTCACAACTTGAAATTAAAACGTGGCCATTGGATCAAGCCTCTAGTCAAAGTCCAACCCCCATCCAACGGCGCTAACATCATCTTCTACCTTTTGAACGCCTGAACTTCGTGTCCAGCTCCGGCCACCACCGGTGGTGCTCCGGTCATCTTCCCAACCCTAATTCTCTCTAGAATTCTCCATTGCAAATGGTCAACACATGAAACTTGTCCCAAATCTTGTCACGAATTCAACCATACCCTTAACTTCCTCTGAAACCTCAAGATTCACCATATCCAAATCTCAACCGAAAATGGTAATACCCCTATTTTGTCACTAATTCCCCAATTAATGGTCTAAAATCATTCCTACACCATTCTATAATGAATCTAACACCTTAATTCAACTTGATTCTACCTAAATCATGCTAGAGGAAGAAAGTTACCAACCTGAAAATCTTGGATGAACAGATGCACTAAACCTCCAATTCAAGCTCTACAATCTTGCAGACACGATCAATGAACCCTTTCCTTGCTTCTGTATGCAAAAGAACCGGTTGAAAGCTCCTAAATCTTGAAACCCGATGGTGAGTTGCAGGTGGAGAAGTTCACTTGCTCATACACTATTCAGCCACGAATTCTTCTTGATAATGATCTGGAATCACTCCTTGACATCCATGGAAGAAGCTTCAATCAAGAAAATGGATAGAAAGTGAGGAATTTGGTGAAACAGAATTCAATTGCAAGCTATGGAAATTCAATCACAATCTATGCTCTCTCTTTCAATCATCACCAACCTCTGAAATGGATCAACTCTATTCCTTATATAGATGATGTTTGGATGATCTAGAACCCTCTAGATCCTTCTAATGAGAGTTTCCACTTCTCATGTCATGAGATTTTCAAACACATCTCATGATATGCATAATTCTGTTTGCAGCTTGAAACCAACCTCATTCACTTTCAATTTCTCCCCTAGTGACATTTTGAAAGAGTTTAGCTTGCAAAGTTCCTTGCTCATGCCTTGATTCTATGTTTGCACATGTTGCTTAATATGCAAGTAATCACTTTTCAAAGCAAGTCCACAAATTGAATCTCAACTCAAAAATGTGGCTAAACCAATGTTCTTAAAATGTTTTCTAGAGTCAAAATGATATATTACATGCCATGGTTTGGATGTGTAGGTTGAAAATATCAATTTCCAACTTTGGTTTATTTAACTTATGCCCTTATTTTAGGTCATTTTTGCAACTTTGAGCTACAAGCCTTTCCAACATCTCATGACCTCTTTAATAGCCTTAAAAAATCATTTTGAACAACTTTTATTTTGAACATTTTTCCATTTGAAGCTTGGAAATAGGAGTTATGGCCTTATGGTTGAAATGACCTGTAATCTCCAAATGACCAAAATGCCCTTGACTTGTCAAAGCCATAACTTGATTTCTACAAATCCTATCAAGGACTTCTAGTACTCTCTAGAAATCTAAGAAGATAAGGAACAACATTCATGTTTACCAAAAGTTCATAGGAATCATCCTTCTTGGGGAAAAGTTTGATGCAAGTTGGGTAACTTTCAAGCCCCCAAGTTCACATACCTCAGATGACCTGTAACTTGTCAAAGTCATAAATTGAGTTCTACAAATCCTATCAAGGACTTCTAGTACTCAAATTAAAGCTAAGAACAACCTCTACAACATTCATGTTGGGGGAAAGATGAGATGACAATCACATCTTGAGCTAAACTGCCTTGAAGATAGGGGTCAAACTAGGGGATTTTACACTGTCAAGCCTTAGAAACCCTAGCTTAAAACTTCTCAAACTCTTCAATCATGATGAGTTGACCTTGGAATCATCCTTATATCATCTCAATGCATCAATCCATGCTCACATGGCCCTTGAATTAGGTCTCAACCTTGTTCAAATCATCAGTTGACCTAGGGTTGACCCAGTCAAACCCTAATTATACCACTCATGGCTGGGTCTTCTTAATCTTGCACAATGACCTATCTAGGCCTCAAGATGGCTTTCAAGACATCTCATAAGCTCTCTCAAGGCTTCAAGTCCACATTCTTGGCTTCAAAATCATCTGAGGATTTCCCACAACTCTCAAGTTAGGAGGCACACACTCTTGGTTTTAACCACTCTTTCTGAGGATCTTTTCACTTCTCTGACAAGGACATCAACCCTTGAACACTTGAATAACCTTCTTAGCTAGCTTCATAGTCTTGTGTATCCCTTGATTGGTAATCATACCTCTTGATCTCCTGCATACATGTCAATGAAATGCAAATGATAATGCTAATGTGAATGAAATGAAACATAAGCTAGGTAAAGAAATGTTGGTCAAATTTTGGGGTGCAACACATGTAACACTGGGATGGCTTGGTTTATGTTGTGGTGATGTTGACTTATGTGATAAACACAAATATTTCTTTTATGAAAACAATGTAGTATAAATGAATCCGCTGCTACATGCGAGAAAAATAAAATTTTGTAAAGTATGATTATTTAATTCAGTGTTAATGAGCATGACAGGTGGTTTTAAGTAATTTGGAAGTGTATGTGTGACGCCCTTTGTGAATGCATGTTAATTTTACTCTAATTATGCTTATATTTTCCGTGGGGTTTAGAAGGGTGTTACATTAGTGGTATCAGAGCAGGTCGGTCCATCCGGCCAAGTTGTCTAATGTTGTTTGTTCCCTTGTATGCGACATGTGTGTGAAAACACTGTCGGTACGCGTTTGTTGTTCTAAACCTTGTCTGCAGGAGTGGGAGTGATCCAAGTGGGGGAGAAATTTGTGCTTCTCCAAGATGCTGCAAGTGTGTGGTTGAACGCTCCTATAGTTTGGTAAAGATGGTTTATGCCCCATCATAATTTCGGCTGTTTATTGACAAATTGAGGAACCGATCACCCTTAATCTCTTGTTGATAGTAGTTGGGATTGTGTTGGATGGGATATACGTGTCTTGCAAGCTTAGATGGCGTGAGCAGTAAATGGTTTGGAGTAAGGCCAAGTACTGGGAGTTTTGTGTATTGACGAAAGTGGAAAGTTGGCGGTTTACCGATCAGACGTGATTGCCTGGAAGTTGTCCTGACGAAGTAGTGATACACAGCCAGGGCGTGAAGTGAAGTTGTGATCGACTTAGTTATGGAAACTAGTCCGATATTGAGAGCTCCATGTTATATGTCTAATTGGTTAGCCAAGGAATTAAATTGATGGAGTAATTTTGAGACTTGTGTTTGTGTGTGTTACGACAACGGTTTATGAGGTCGAGTATATAAAGGGTGGGTGGTGATTTCTGGTGATTATTAAAGGGAGTAAGAGGTGGAATACAATCTTGGTATGATTAGGCCTCTAAGTATTTCAAGAGTTGAAGATGTGTAAATGGTCTTCTGAGTGTGGGAATGTTGTTTTCGTATTTTGTCGTAATGAGAGAACCGTAACTCAGAATGACGCAGGATTAGAAGCATTAGAAGTTGCTACAATGCTCTATGTGATGGTGGAGTAGTAACATGGAATTAAGTTATTTCTTGATGGAGTACGTTTGGATGTTGTAGTAAGTACGGGAAGTGTGGTTTTTGTGTCCGCCATAAACTCACGAATTGAGTGTCCATTAACATGGGATTTTCCATACTTAATTGAGTGAGTGAATAGTTGTGCAGCCGATGATATTTGGATATTCGAGGAGTATGGAGGATCATGTTTAACATCGGAGACTTGAGTTATCAGTGTTTGAGAAAGAGTAGTGATATGCCACTAGAAAAAAGCTTAAAGAGTTTTTGGGAGAAGCTATCAATAACTCGTGTATTGATTGGCCAAATCCGACAGAACTATTTGTTGTGTTTCGTGATGTTTGGTTGATATGATTGAGAGATATGTTAAGTACAACATCAGCGAGTTTTGGTTATGCATCATTTAGTCAAGAGGCAATGTTTGCTAGTTTCGTGGAGACTAGTGACTTGTCCCAAACCTAGAAGGATGGGTTTGAAAGCTTAGGGAACGGGATTTTGTTGTTATCGGTCTAGAAGGGCGGACCCGGTTTAAGTATAAAAACCAAAAAATGATAACAAGTGTTGGTACCACATGGCATGAGTTGCATTGAGTCTTATGGCATGAATATATGATTGATTGCGTGAAAGTATGCATATGTGGAAAGATGAGAATTATGGATATGTTTGATGATTGTCCATATTTGTTTGTGTATATATATGTTTTATGAAGTATACGATGAGTTATGATGAAGTATAGTGAGAATTGTAAAAATATGCGTATATGTATGACTTGTGTAAATGAGCATTGTGAATACATGATTATTGTATGGAAGTATGCTTATGAGCATGAATTGATGAATTGAGGTTTGTAAATATGTAATGGTGAATGTGTAACTGTGAGTCGTTAGGATTGAGAGTTATGGATGTGTGCATGATGAAAAATGCTTGAGTGATTATCCATATTTGTTTATACACATGTTGCGATGTATATGATGATTATAATGAATTGTGGTGAGAAAAATGTGAAATATATGTATTCTGTAATCATGCATTTATATATATGATTATATGCATTATTATTATGATAATATTTCTCACCCTTCTGCTAGAATGTGAAGGTGAGAAAAACACTTAGAAATGGGGGGGGGGGGGGGGGGGGGGGTTGAATAAGAGTTTTAAGAAATATGGCAATAAAAATAACTCAAGATTTTTATCGTGGTTCGTTGAAATCAACTACTTCAGTCCACCTTATCAAAGATGATTTGCCTTTCTCTGCAAGGACTTAATCCATTATTGATCAACTGATTACAATAGAAAGCACTAAGAACAAATGTCTTAGTCTTCTCAAGAACTACTGACCACACCTTGGTCTTCTTAAGGAACTTCTTACAACTTAATGTAAACTAACAAATGTTTGAATGCTTCTAATAAGCTGTATCACAACTGTGATGTTTACACTTAAGATTAAGTACAACAAAAACTATATGGTTTTATGAAAGATGAAATGAGTAAGATCTTGTGAGATTTTCTCTTTTATGAATCAAGCGTGTATTTCTTTCTGAGTGATCTAGCAATGAGCCAACGATGAGTAGTGAATTAGCAACCTCAAAATGTTGAAGTAGTTCTCCTTTTATAGCTTTTTCAAATGCTTTAAGTGATGTGCAGCTGAATATAATATTTGATTGTATGACTTTTCATCACCAAAAGTATGGGCAGAGATATGCTTTCTGCAGAAAGGTATGGTTGTAGAAGCCTTGGGATTTGCACCACGTCACTTCTTTGGACAAATTAGCTGTTGGTTACTTTGGAAGTAGCACCACGTCTAATCAAGTTTAAAACTTCTTCAACAAGCTTCCTTCAAGATGAAGTCTTCATAATCTGCACTTTAGAACTTGTAGTAAGCTTAAAAGGTATGGAATGCTTTTAGATGATCAAAGCTTAAGATGAATGATAAGTTTAGAGTCTTGATAGATGATCAGATCTTTGATGTATCAGAGTCTCAATCTTGATTAGAGTCTTCATCAGAGTATGCAGCAGTATGTGCTTTGAGCGTGAATATTAATGATAAGAGTCTGGTTATCAAAGCCTCTGAGTTTGTAGTGAAAAGAACTTCAGAGTCTGATAAGATCAGAGCTTTCAGCTTTTGTCTACTTCTTTCATTAACACTTCAGATCATTCTGTAGCTTCTGCTTCAGATCCTTCTGGCAGCGCTTCAGAATCTTCTGATAGTCTTGCATCTGATGCTTCAGAGCTTTGCATAGTTTCTTTGTACTTATGTATTTTGCTTCTTTAAGAGTATTTAATTTTATACCTGAAACATTGATACTTTGAACAAATTTTAGAGTGTATGTTTTCTTACTACAAAATTCCATAATAGTTATCATCAAAACATAGAGATATAAGAAACACCAATCCGTGTTCTAACAATCTCCCCCTTTTTGATGATGACAAAACATAGGGAATTTTGTTCAATTAAAAAGAAATAAAATAAATAACTCCCCCTGAGATTAAGAATCTCCCCCTGAAATGAATACTCTAATAGAAGAGAACACTTCCCTTTTTGTTTGAGTATATTTCAGAACCTGGTAGAAATCCTTAAGATTCAATGTTAGATTAAAACAATGTCTGAATTTCATTTTTAGTATTTGCTTATGGATTGAACAGTCAAATTCTCTTTCTCCCCATTTTTGTCATAATCAAAAAGAATTTTAAAGACAGAAAGGATAACATAAGAAGAGAAAAACATAACACATAAATGAAAGACAAAACAACCAGATTCAATCAGATCAAAATAGCACAACAACAAAAGAAGTTCATACAACAGATGATAGAAAATAGAGTAAACAGAAAACAAGTGCAAAATAAGAATGCAAAGACATGAAAAAGAAAACTAGGGCTGGCGAGAGGCAATGAAGGCCAGAAGATCCGTAATCTTAGCAGTGGACTCTTCTTGCTTGGCCATCCAAGTCTTGATTTCTTCAGTAGTCTGTTCCTGTTTTATCATCCATGTTCTGATTTCCTTGACTTCTTGGACAACATCTGGAATCTCAGTCTTCATCTCAGATGCAGAAGGTTCAGAAGCAGATGCAGTTGCCATTGGATGATCAATCTCCATGTCAGATGCAGGAGTATCTTCTATCGTTGCAGAATCTTCAGCAGGAGAATCTTCTAGAAGAAGCACTGGAGTTGTGATAATGTTCAGCAGAGTCTGTCTGACCATTTCAGCAAACTTAGCCTTTGCATCATCAACACAGAGTGTTTTGAAGTCAGATGCAGCATAGTTGAATTTTGATATGAATCTGTTCCAAGAAGCTTCAGATTCAGCAGGATCCAAACTAGCCATGCACTCTTTCTCCACAGAAGCAATTCACATACGTAGTTCCTTCTTGAAATTCTTGAACAGAATAGAAACATCTGATCTGGGTTTTGGGTTGAGAAAGTCCTCTATGGTGACAAGTTGTGATGGTTCAGGAGGTGTTTGAGTTTGTTCAGGAGGTGGGTGGTTCAATGATGGATGTTCAGATGGTTGGGGTATGGATGTTTGTGGTATGGTGAGTTGAGGTATGGAGGCTGATGTAACAACATCAAATGAGGATGGTATAAAATCTGTGAAGTTGAATTTAAAGCGAAGAGGGTTGTTAGATGTAGGTGGATTAGATGGTAGTGGTTTATAGGGATCAGGAATTTGTAAGCTAGTTGGTGAGGGGACTTCAGATTCATCAGAATCAGATGATTCAATTGAATGACATGAAGTTGAAGAGAGGACATACATGGTTGCAAGTGGTGATACATCCAGAATGTCTTCAGATGGTTGTTGGACATATGGTTCAGGATTTTTGATGGTTGGTTCTTCTGGTGGTTGAGTAGATGAGAGTGGTTCAGATTGTTTTTGTTGTTCTGATTGTGTTTGTTATTCATAGGATTGTTGTTTTTGTGATTCAGATGATGGTTGTTGTTGTGGTTCAGATTGGTTTGGTTGAGGGGGTTGATGTTCAGATGATTTCTGTTGAGTGGGTTTAGATGGTAGTTGAACAGAAAATGGTTGAGAATGTGTATGAGATAAAATGGGTTCAGATGAATGAGGTTCAGATGATTTAGGTTCAGATGGTTTAGGAGGAGATGGTGGAGGTGAAGGTGAGGATGAAGGTACAAATGGTTTGGGATCAGATGTTAATACCTGGCGAATTATTTCTCTGATTTCTTCCACAGTAGCTTCTGGAGGATTTTCCTTTTGCTTCTTTTCCTTTTCAGGCTTGTCACCAGCATCAGAGGCTTTCCTCTTGGGCTGTGCAACAGATCCTTCCTGAGCCTTTCTCTTCCTGCGCCTTTCTCTTAGAAGATTTGGCAATACTTCTCCTTCCTTCTGTACTATGTTAGCAGGAAGAGGAATACCATCTCTTAAACATTCAGTAATGTAAGTCAAAATGATGTGCCTAGGTTCATTAAGACTGAACATAGGAAAATCTGCAAAAGGAATTCTCCTTCTGCTGACGTCTTCAGAGTGAAATTTCTTGGGTTTTCCAGCAAGCTCTGAAATGACCTTCATTTTCTTCAGAGTGTTCCCATTTATGACAGATCCTATAACATAGGACATATCCTATAACATAGGACAGATCCTCTGTCACCCCAGAATCAAACAGATGTTTCATAAGACCATTCTCTGTTAGAATGTCTGATATCAGTCTTCCCATAGGGATCCAAGTTCTGATTTTCCAGCTTTAACCCTTACTTCTTCTCTTGTTTCTTTGATATGGTTCAGAAGATGACTGAACAGAAGATAAGGTAAATCCACCTTCTTTCCTGTACTCATACAAAACATGAAGTACATTTGTTCTGAATTTACATAATCTAGTGAGTTAGAAGATTTCCTTTGAAAGATTGAACTCATGAAGATCTTAGCCCAGATTCTGTAAACAGGCTTCAGATCTCGGACCTTATTGGATGGTTCTCCAGAAACACAAACTTCTTGAAAAATGTCAGCCAAATCCACACGATTAGTAGCCATACTTGAAATTCCCTCAGTTTCCTTATACTCAAGTAGTTGTCTGATTAATTTTTCAGTGATGATAATTTCCTTCCCAAGAACAGATGAATGAATGAACTTAGGGCAAACTTGAGCGTGTATCCAGAATTCTTTTACCAAAGTTGGATAAACAGGACCCATCATCCTGTCAAAATACATTCCCAGTTCTGAGCTTTGAAGGTTGAAAGGAGATCAAAACCATTTTCTTTGATGGATTCAAAATCCACAAATTTCTCACACAGAACTTCGAGTTCTTTGAATGGAGTGAGAAAAGTTCTTATAGGTGCTTTGTACACAACAACAGTTTGGGATGAACCAACAACATTAGGAGAAGGTGCAGCAACAGTTGAAGTTTTCATCTGAGCAGGTGTTGAAGAAGGTGAAGCCATTGATGTTCTTGAGATGCGTCTGGGTTTACGAGAGTTTTTGGGTTTTGAAATGAGATGGAAACAATAGAGAAAGCAGAAATGCATGAAAGATGATAAGTGTAAAGTGTGATTTGTGATGTGTTGTGAGAATTTATAAAAAAATTTAGGGCATGCAAAAAAAAACACACAATCTCAAGCGTGCACAAGCATTGAATGAAGTGAAACATAATCAAATCAAACAATTAATGCAAGGAATAAAATCATATCAAGCATTTAAGATTCTGACAGAAGGGGGGAAAATCAAGAGATTTTGGATTTTCAAAGCAATACCTCAAATGTCACTTCAGTATGGTGCACTCTACCTTTCCAGATTCTGAGCTACACGTGTTTGCTTGCATGTGCCTCTGAATCTCTTTGAGAAATGAAACGTTAGGCAACGTTCATATCCTCTGAGCTTTGTTAGTTCATATTTACACACAAATAAATAAACACAGAATTGATCAGAAAAAATACTTTAGAGTTTAGACATTTATCATCTGAAAAAAATTTTCATCTGATGAATATTTTATTCTAGACAGAAGTCTATACTAATATTTTTTAGAATAAATTTAAATCTATCTTCAGCAAGGGGTTTTGTAAAGATATCAGCCCACTGATGATATGTATCTACAAAGTTTAAATTGATAATTCCCTTCTGAACATAGTCTCTGATGAGATGATGTTTAATCTCTATATGATTAGCTTTAGAGTGTAAAATGGGGTTTTTAGATAAGCATATAGCATAAGTATTATCACAGAAGATAGAAATGTTACTCTCAAAGATTTGATAATCTTCCAGTTGAATTTTCATCCAGAGCATCTGGGTGCTACAACTAGAAGCAACAATATATTCTGCTTCTGTTGTTGAAAGTGCAATTGTGGGTTGCTTCTTGCTGAACCAAGAGATCAAATGACTTCCAAGAAATTGACAACTTCCAGAAGTACTTTTACATTCTACTCTGTCTCTAGCATAGTCAACATCACAGAATCCAACTAATTTATACCCATCAGATCTTCTGTAACACAGACCCACATTAGTAGTACCTTTCAGATACCTTAGAATCCTCTTAACAACTGTTAAGTGAGACTCTCTAGGATCTGATTGGAATCTAGCACACAGACACACACTGAATAAAATATCAGGTCTTGAAGCAGTCAAATATAAGAGAGATTCAATCATACCTCTGTAAAGTTTTTGATCAACTTTCTTACTTACCTCTTCCTTACCAAGTGTGCTTGTAGGATGCATTGGAGTCTTTGCCAATTTGCTTTCATTCAGATTGAATTTATTCAGAAGCTCTTTGACATATTTAGTCTGGTGAATATATGTGCATTCTGGAGTTTGATTTACTTGGATTCCCATAAAGAATCTAAGTTCTCCCATCATGCTCATTTCAAATTCAGCCTGCATGGACAAAGCAAACTCCTTTCCCAACATAATATTGGTAGATCCAAAAATAATATCATCCACATAAATTTGACAAACTAGTAAATCTTTCTTAAATGTTTTACAGAAAAGAGTTGTGTCCACTTTGCCTCTGATAAAGTTCTTTTCCAAAAGAAAATTACTTAATCTTTCATACCAAGCTCTGGGAGCTTGTTTCAAACCATAAAGAGATTTTTTGAGTTTGAAAACATGATCTGGAAATTTATCACTTTCAAAACCAGGAGGTTGATGGACATAAACTTCTTCTTCTATAATACCATTTAAGAAGGCACTCTTAACATCCATCTGATATAGAGTGATGTTATGTTGTGCAACAAATGAAATAAGAAGGCGTATATATTCTAACCGTGCCACTGGAGCATAAGTTTCAGTGTAATCAATACCTTCTTGTTGACTGTACCCTTGAGCTACCAGCCTTGCCTTGTTCCTAACAACTTCTCCTTGCTCATTTAATTTATTTCTGAATACCCACTTTGTTCCAATAATGTTGAAACCTTTTGGTCTAGGAACCAGATCCCACGTATCATTTCTTGTAAATTGATTTAGCTCATCTTGCATTGCAAGTATCCAATGATTGTCACTCAGAGCCTCATCCATAGATGTTGGTTCAATAATAGACACCAACCCAAGAAGTGATGTTCCAGATGATCTGATAAATGACCTTGTTGTTATAGGGTCATCTTTCTTCCCAATAATCATTTCTTCTGGATGAGAAGCCTTGATTCAGGATGATCCTTTAACTGTTGGTTCTTCAGAAATATTCATGTTATTCATCTGAGCAACTAATAGAGTTGCATCTGGTGTAGCTTCTTCTTGAGCTTTCTCAACCTCTGGTTTCTCAGATTCTATGAGAATAACTTCTCCATCTGCAGAGTTTTCAATCTGCTTTGGCTTTTGATTGCCAAGCTTATCATCAAATCTAACATGTATAGATTCCTCCATAATCTGTGTCTCAGTATTGTATACTTTGTAGCCTTTAGAGCGTTCAGAATATCCAAGCATGAAACACTTTTGTGCTTTAGAATCAAACTTGTTAAGATTCTCTTTAGTGTTTAGTATAAAACAAATACATCCAAAAGGATGGAAGTAAGAAATATTTGGCTTTCTATTCCTCCACAATTCATAAGGAGTCTTTTCCAGAAGAGGTCTAATTGACACTTTGTTCTGAATGTAACATGTTGTGTTAATTGCCTCTGCCCAAAAATGTTTTGCCATGTTAGTCTCATTGGTCATGGTTCTGGCCATCTCTTGCAAAGTTCTATTTTTCCTCTCTACAACTCCATTCTGTTGTGGAGTTCTAGGACAGGAGAAATCATGAGCAATGCTATTTTCATTAAAATATTTTTCAAAATGTTTGTTTTCAAATTCACCACCATGATCACTTCTGACTTTAACAATTTTTAAATCTTTTTCAGTTTGGACTTGTTTACAGAAGTCAAAGAACACAGAATGTGACTCATCCTTGTGTTTTAGGAATTTTACCCATGTCCATCTGCTGTAGTCATCAACAATGACTAATCCATACTTCTTGCCTCTGATGGATGCAGTTTTCACTGGTCCAAATAGATCAATGTGAAGTAACTCTAATGGTTTTGAAGTTGAAACAACATTTTTGGATTTAAAAGATGATTTTGAAAATTTTCCTTTCTGACATGCTTCACAAAGAGCGTCTGAGTTGAATTTCAGATTAGGAAGTCCTCTGACCAGATTAAGCTTATTAATCTGAGATATGCGTCTCATATTAATATGACCCAATCTTCTGTGCCAGACCCATTGCTCCTCATTAACAGACATAAGGCATTTAACATTCTGAATCTTAAGTTCTGAAAGACTAATTTTATAAATGTTGTTTTTCCTTTTACCATTAAAGAGGATTGAGCCATCCTTTTGACTAACAACTTTGCAACACTTTTGATTAAAGATAATGTCATAACCATTGTCACTTAATTGACTTATGGACAATAGATTATGAGCTAACCCTTCAACAAGCATGACATTAGTTATGGAAGGAAGTTTACCATTTCCTATGGTTCCAGAGCCAATTATCTTGCCCTTCTGATTCCCTCTAAACTTGACATCTCCTCCAGATCTAAGCTCCAGACTTTGGAACATAGACCTTTTTCCCGTCATATGTCGTGAGCATCTAGAGTCCAGGTACCATGATTGGAGTCTTGACTTTGCTGCTAAGGATGTCTGCAACATAGATTATCTTATCCTTAGGTACCCAGATTTTCTTGGGTCCTTTTTGGTTAGTTGCCTTAAAGCTTTTTCTGAACTTCTGTCTTTCAACATAAGACTTGTTCTGATTAGCTTTAGATTTATTAAACACAGGTTTGTTCTGATCAGAACTTGTGTGTTTAATATCATTCAAGTGACCAAATGTAAATTGAGAATATAAAGGAGGATACTTGATATCCAGTTTATCTACAGATTTTGGATTTGAATCTTCATAAGAGAAAGATTTATATCCAACATCTTTTCTATAGTTTCTGCTAATACCATAGATCATTGAAGCCATTTTGCTTCTATCTAGGCTTTTAGTTAGAAAGTTCCTGAAACTATTGTCATACTCTTGTAAAATATTTTTAGAGCATGATTCAGATTTTGAATCAGAGTTTAGTTGAGCAGTTTCTAAATTATTTTTCAATTGAAGATTTTCAGCTTTTAGTTCAGCTATTTCTGATTCAAACTAGTTACTCTCAAACTCAATATGCTTTAGAAGCGTTTTGTATTTGAGTTTAACTTTACTATAGTTTTCAAGAATATCAGATAAACTTTCAACAAGTTCCTGTCTAGAAAGTTCAACAAATACCTCCTCAAAATCAGATTCTGATTCTGATCCAGATGATTCAGCACTGTCCTCAATGTCGTCCATGAATGCTACATTTGCACATTCCTCTTCTGACTCTGATGACGAATCAGATGCATCTGAGTCATCCCAGGTGTCGCTACTGCGAAAATCGGCGCCGGCTTGACAGGAGAGTCGCCACCGTGCGTTATTTATCCCTCAGAGCGGGAAAGGAAACGCTCGAAGTAAACCTCGCAAAGACGGGAAAAGGTATGGTCATCGCAACCAAAACCTGGATTCGGGAGTCGGTTACGCAAGGGGAAGGTATTAGCACCCCTCACGTCCATCGTACTCGATGGGATCCACGCTTGGTGTTTATAGGTAAAAGGGTGTGTTATCTATCTACGCTAATGGCTGGTCTGAAAAGAAAATAAAAGGACAGGACTCGACAGAACATACGGTGTTCTGGGCCTACGTATTCCCTCGTGCAATGGGAAAGTCAGAATCAACGTAGTTCGACTTCCTACGTCTAAACGGGGGAAAGGTTGCTCGCCAGGACATCGCGTCCTGTGCCTACGTACTTTCATCGGGAATGAAAGATCAGAGCAAACGTAGTTCGGCTAACTACGGGTAAACAGGGGCTCTCACACAGCAGTGAGAAAACAAACTGATCTCTAAGGCTCGGGGACCTACAACTACGATCTGGTCTCAAAATGCGCTCAGGCAAGAGAAAGGGATAACAATTAGTCGTTAGCGGGAAAGTCTCGATCGCACAGCCGCGAGAGAACAAAGGTTAGTCGTTAGTGTGCTCGCTAGGATATCGCATCCTATGCCTACATATCTTCGTCTGGAATGAAGAATCAGAGCAGCTGTAGTTCAGCTAACTACGGATCAAGCTACTCAAAAGCTCCTACAGAAAGGAAAGGGAAACTCTAGAACTATAGCTGAGGAACAGGGGAATCTACCTACTGCTATCACACCTGGTTGACCGTCCTAATGTCTATCATGACAACTCTGCAGCGGAGAAGTCAGAGCTCCTAAGGGATCATGGCAACAGGACTAAACCACAAACAAGAAACTGCAAAGTAAAGGAATACTGAAAATATGCATGAATGCAACAACTAGACACACAAGGCACAGAGGCCGTAAACCACAAAGGCAAGGGAGCTCAGCTCTACCAAATACCAACAAGCAAAGCCACGCAATAACAAACAAGCAGAAGGAGGACCACCTCAACTTCTCATGCACACAAAGTCTACTTCTAAGATGCACCTATTCAGAACTATCCAGATGAATACCTAAGTCTAATGCAACACAACATCATACCAGTCAAACAACACAAAGAGACTAACCCTGAGCAGGGCCTCTAACAAACCTGAAACAATCTCCTAATCTATCTCTAAACAGCACTCTACACAACACCTTAAGCAAAAATCTAAGCAAAAACTCTAATCAAAACCCTAAGCAGGAGGAATCAATCCCAGTCTCCAAGCTTCAGAACAAGCTTACCAGAGAAAGGAAGCTAAGCAGACAAGCTCATAGTGCTTTCCTCAGGAAAGTACCAGGAGGTTACCACTCAGGAGTCATATCCTATGCGGCTCGACAACTGTGATCAGTTTATATTCCTCCTCAGGAGAAACTAAACTCACATGAAGGCTCCGGCATCACGGGATACTTGAGAAATACCTATATGTACTAAGGGAACTAAGTGAGCAGGCTCATAGGACCTTCCTCAGGAAAGTACTAGGAGGCTGACACTTAGGAATCGTATCCTACGTGGCTCAACAACTGTGATCAGTTTACATTCCTCCTCAGGAGAAATTAAACTCACAAGTTGGCTCCAACATCACTGGATACTTGAGAAATCCTAGATAAACTAATGGAACTAAGTGAATAGACTCATA
>CAWUDS030007032.1:0-12547 GCA_963859935.3 Lathyrus sativus
GGACCTTCCTCAGGAAAGTACTAGGAGGCTGACACTTAGGAATCGTATCCTACGTGGCTCAACAACTGTGATCAGTTTACATCCCTCCTCTGGAGGAATTAAACTCACAAGTCGGCTCCGACATCATTGGATACTTAAGAAAGAGGTGAGAAGAAAGAATGAAAGTCATTCATAGTGCCTTCCTCAGGAAAGTACCATAAACTCCCTTCAAACTTCAGGATCTCGAACCTCACAAACAGACAACAAGCTCCTAGACTAAGCCTCAATCCACTGCAACTCTGCAAGCTCCAACAGGACCTCCATCAGCTCCCACCTTAAGAAGAACCCACAGGCCAACAAAACCACAAGAGACTATCTCTGAAGTTCAACCACAGTTGAACTTCAAAGTCAGAAGTCATCAAGACTTCTCCTATCTTCAGGCTCAGACAAATCACAGCAGAACACCCTACAAAAATCTATCAAAAATCTACTGGGAAACCTACATGGCTCTAGGGTAACATACTAAGAAATCAGAACAAAATTCAATACCAGATGAAAGAACTAAAATCAGCAACACAGACATATCCACAAACCAGTTTATTCAACATCAATAACAGTGAAAAAATGCAATTAAAATGAAAATGCATGATTAAGCTAATGTTTTTGCATTATAAAATTCTACACTGAATTACGAGTCTACAGAAAAAAGAACGGAATTATTTGACTAAATCTACTATTTATTATTAATTTTCTAATGATATGCATGCATTGAAAATATTAAAAAAACATCAATAAAAATGGAAAATATGCAAAAATAACAAACAAAAATAAAATGTCATGTTTATTTTTATTTAATTTTCTAAACATTTTCATGAAATGGTAGAAAAAAAAGAATTATTAAAACCACAATTATTTACATTTTTTATGATTTATTTACATGAAACTATAAAAGAAAAATAATAGAAACACAATGGGGGGTGCAAACATCAAGGGTTACTCTATGCTATTCTAGCTGGGCCCTGATTGGGGGGTGCCAACAGCATGATGCGCAGGCCCAGGTTTGAAATCAAAACAATCAGAAAAAGAAAAAAACATATGGGGTGCCGTTAGTGATTTTTTCAGTTGTTCTACTACTGGGCTTCAACGAGGGGGGTGTTGTTAGTAACTAGGGCCTAAGGCCCAAACTGACTCATTCAGACTTTCCACACGCCAGGGGGGACAAGCAGTTTGGGGGGTGCATGCGTTCAGCAACTATGTTTGGGCTTAGCCCAACCCAACCCCAATCTGAATGAACCCTAAACAAAAACCATTTTCCTCTCACAATCCTAGCTACTGTTCATCCTTGACCTCGCGCCGTTTCACCCTTTCGTCTCTCCCAACTCACTCTCTCTGCAACTTCCCCCCCCCAGAATCCTCAAACACATTTCATCAAATCTCTAAAAGTAAACCCTAATCATTATCACGCATGCACTTAACAGAACTCACCAAAACAAGAAACCCTAACCTAAGCATCTCAAGGATTGCATCTACAACACACACATGCAAGGAAGAAATTAGGAACCTGGAGAGACGAACGATGCTTGACGCTCGTTGAGGAGGCTAATGGTTCGCTGACGATCCACAACCGGAGAAGATTTCTTGATGAAGATCCAAGAAGCTTGCTGAAGAATTTGACGAGATTCTGGAAGTCTTGATTGGATGAGCGTTCTTGAGGTGATTTCTGGAGATATTGCTTGAGAAAGATGAATGTCTTAGGACGATTTCTGGAAATCTGGGATGAGGATGATTGAAGGTTTGATGCTGTTCTGGAGAAGTTGATGAAAATTGACGGAGGAGGATGAAAGTCTGAGCGAGTTCTGGAAAACGTGGATGAAGGTTGATATTGTTCTGGAAAAAGTCTTGAGGACGATGAAGATCTGAGATGATTTCTGGAAAAGTCGCTTGAAGATGGATGAAGGTATGAGCGGATTCTGGAAAACGTGGATGAAGGTTGATGATTCCGGTGAGGGTTGATCTTTCCGGCGAGAAGAAGATGAAGGTGACGGAGGAGATCTGGGGAGGAAGAAGAAGATCTGAGGATTTCTGGAAATTTGGATGTTCAGGTGGTGGCCGGAGTTGGACGGTGGCCGGCGGCGGGAAATTACGGCTGATGCATGGCCGCCGGTGTGAAACTCAGGCGATGGTGTGGGGGCGCCAAGTGGCGAGCATGCGCTGAGAGAGAGAGAGTGGAGGACAGTTGGCCACCACGTGTGTGAGTCTGGGACGTCTCTGAGTGGTGGTGGCGTTCTCAAGGCGAAACGCGTGGGACCTCGTTCTGCGCAACACGTGTCACTTCTATTTATTACACTGAAAAACGTTGGAATCTTCTGGACACTTCTGGACCCTGCTGGAAAGAAGCTGGACGAATTGGACCATTTTTGGACTTCTGAATCATTTTTTTGGACTATCTGATTGGGAATTGGGCTTTACAAAAACGCCTCTGGGCCCATTTCGAAAATGAATAAAACTGTACAAAAACTGAATTAAAACAATTAAACCCATTTTACCTAATCAAAACAATTAACACCTAATTAACTAATGGTTAATCCTAATAACAATCTAAAAAAAGATTAAAACTCATATTAATCTAATTAAACCTAAACAAACAATTAACCTAATTAAACTCTAAAAAAAAGATTAAGAACCTAATTAATTCTATATTATCCTAATTAAACTCTAAAAAGTCAATTAAACCTAATTAAACTCTAAAAGTCAATTAAAGTCTAATTAATTCTATATCTCTACTAACTCTATTAAACTTCTAATATTATTTAATGCTAGTATCTACTATTAATAAAAGAAACTATATTATTTCTATATTATCTAAAAACATTAAACCTATTTTAAAATCTTTATAAAATTCTAAAAATGATTTAAAAATTCTTATAAAATCCTAAAAAGAGAATTAAACCATTAAAAAATACAAACACCCTATTTAGATCCCAGAAAAATCTATAAAGCCTGTTAAAAATTCACAAAAGCCTATTAAGACCCTAAAAATGCAGATGAATGCACACGACCCCCACAAAAGAGTGCACGAGACCAGATCGAATCGAACAGAGATCCCCGGGCATCAGAATATCCTCAAAATCACTGAAAAATCACCGAGGAGCGCACAATTTCCCGAAAATAAAACCCTGGCAATCTGGACTGGGTCTGCCATATCTGATAGACGAAAATCAAGCTGTAAACTTTGATATCCCTCTGTTTGCGCAAAAATCACCTGTCTGAGCTGTGAATATGAAATTAAACCATGAGTCAGATAGGAGAATCGGTTGGTCAAATTTTAGGGTGCAACAGCTGCCCCTATTCAAGCGACTTGGACCTGAAGGGTTTGAAGAGCGCTCAGCCTTCAAACATTCAGAGGTACGAGACGGTTGAATACAAATAAAACCCGAAAATTTGCCAACCGCGAGCATATACTGTAAGCTGCTTGGGGAATAAAGTCCAGAAAACCAAGTCCAGTCATTGCGGCACCAAACTGATTAATCATCTGATAAAG
Organism: Lathyrus sativus; assembly: GCA_963859935.3. Classification (NCBI taxonomy): domain Eukaryota; kingdom Viridiplantae; phylum Streptophyta; class Magnoliopsida; order Fabales; family Fabaceae; genus Lathyrus; species Lathyrus sativus. Next base: position 3,521 of record CAWUDS030007032.1, read on the forward strand.
AACTCCTGATTCGAATACCCGTTGCTTGTGATACCCCATATAACAAACCCGAGAACTGCAACAAAATACCTGATTCTTTCACATTGCCTACTGATAGGCAGGAAGAGAAATATACTCACATCGTCCAAAGATGGACGGGAAGACACCCTGATTGAATACTCACCTCGTCTAATGATAGACGGAAAGTCAACATTAATCTCCAAATTCACATTGTCTAAGGATAGACGGGATGAAGTAATCTCCATACTCACATCGTCCAAGGATAGACGGAAAGACATTCATTAATCTCCAAACTCACATCGTCTAAGAGTAGACGGCATTATCCTGATCAATAAACAAATCAATATTCTCATCGTCTAAGAGTAGACGGGATCATCCTGATCGATGAACAAATCAATATTCTCATCGCCTAAGAGTAGACGGGATCATCCTGATTGATGAACAAGTCAATATTCTCATCGCCTAAGAGTAGACGGGATCATCCTGATTGATGAACAAGTCAATATTCTCATCGTCTAAGGGTAGACGGAATCATCCTGATTGATGAACAAATCAATTCACATCGTCTAAGGGTAGACGGGATCATCCTGATTGATGAAACGAATCAATATTCTCATCGTCTAAAAGTAGACGGGAACATCCTGATTGATGAAACAAATCAATATTCTCATCGTCTAAAAGTAGACGGGAACATCCTGATTGATGAAACAAATCAATATTCTCATCGTCTAAGGGTAGACGGGATCATCCTGATTGATGAACAAAACAAATCTCATCGTCTAAGAGTAGACGGAATCATCCTGATTGATGAACAAAACAAATCTCATCGTCTAAGAGTAGACGGCATCATCCTGATTGATGAACAAATCACTATTCACATCGTCTAAGGATAGACGGAAAGTCACCATAATCTCCATGTTCACATCGTCTAAGGATAGACGGGAAGTCATCATAACGCAATTCAACACCATCTTTTGAACTTCAGAATCCTTCTGTCTACGGAAATTGATGGAAAGATCAATATCTTTGAAGGGGCCACATCGTCAGTATGGACTAACGGGAAGAAAACCACCTTTTAAAGAATCATGTCGTCAATAAGAATCAACGATCACGCAAACTGAACATTCTTCGAAGAGCCTCGACATCAATAAGGATTGACAGTCAGAAAAATATCCCTCTTGAAACGTCATCTCATCCAATAACCAGAAAGAGAAACCAACATTCAAAATCATTTTGAAGCCCCTCAACAACCAAGGATAGCCGGAGAAGACTCGCTGGGGAAACACCTCATCATATGATCTGGCAATGAGAAGCCCGCTGAACAATAGCTCGAAACTTCACATCGTCTGCTGACAGACGGAAAGGAAAGCCACTTGCTAGAAAAGCTCTATTTTGAACTCCATTGAAGATTGCCTGAAACTTCACATCGTCTACTGATAGACGGGAAGAAAAGCACATCTTGGGGAAGCCCCTTCTTGAAACCTTACTGCGATCACCCGCAACTTCACATCGTCTATGGATAGACGGAAAGAAAACCACATTCGTACTCAAGACGTCTAATGGTAGACGGAGAAATCCACTTATTGGAGGAACACATCGTCAATATGAATTGACGGGAAGAAAAGTCTGTCGATATCAGATGACTGCTTGATCAAAGCACAACTATCATAAGATCTGATACAAATAATCTGCTGAACTGTCTGAATACTGCCGCTGGATAAATGCCCCTGAACTGATCACAGAGTAATTCACGCGCCATATGAGGCTGATAGAAAGCCTGACTCATGCTTCGTATGCATATGCAAATGCTTTAATCTTTCTACAGCGTAATGCTCCATCCTGGATGGAAATGCTACGCATTTTCACAATGATATGCAAGTATGATGCAAATATGATGATGCATGCAATATGCCAACGCAGGCTCGAGCTGTCGGAGAGAGCTGGGTACAGAAAACCACTTCAGCAAAATAAATGCTGAAGGCGAGACCAACTCTGCTGGGGATAAACCCGGATATCACTGAATCATCCTAGCAAAATAAATGCTGGGAGAGTGAAATCAACTTTGTTGGGGATATTGGGAACTCAACCGAACATCTCGACGAAGTAATACCCTGCTGGGGAATGTAACTCCGCTGTGAAATAGCAAACGTGCTGGATATGACTAGACTCCTCTAGGGATAGCTTACCCATACCAATGACAAATTGGTCTTTGCTGGAGAAAATGGAGGGAGTCCTCCTGCGCTCTGATGAAGCTCGGATCTGGGAATTGATGCGTCAACACGGATGGGCTTCACAGTAATCGTAGTCTTGGACTTGAGCTCTTAAGTCGTCTTATTGGGTCAGATACAACTGCCGCTGGAACATATTTTTCCTGAATACACAGCCTTTTGGTGAAGAGTCAAGGGATAGTAACATGACTTCCCGCATTCATCTCGCTCTCGAAAATCGACTGCATCTGCTCGAATAACTCTGAATGACCCTGCTGGTACGGAAAAGACCAATCCTTTTGCTTCTGATATGCCCCAGCCTACGGGACATCTGTGGGGATAGTCCTTGAAAGGAAATCTGCAAATCTGAGCCCTGAGGGTCTGATATAACATGCCTCAGCGTTCTGAACTTCCAAGAGATACTTCACCTTGAATGCTTCTCGAATAACTTCTGCGCGCTTAAGATGGTCTGCCCCTGACTGCAATGACCTTGCTCCTGATTATTTGATTCAGAGTAGTACCTCCTGACTACGACGTATTCACCAAACCTCAACCTGATTGCCCCAGAATAACTGTCTTCGAAAGGCTGCCCTGACTGGGGATCACAATAATAGCTTGCCCCTGCTTCTCGGAACATTCGGGCGTTCTGCGTTCTATCTTGACCATACTTTCCATTGTAGGAAGCTTTTCTGCTGTCAAGCGCTTGCTCGCAAGTAAAACAAGTTGTTCTGCATAAAAGATGTATTAACGCAACACATATGACAGCTTTGACATCCAATCTGTTCACTGGGAAAAAGAAAAACAGTTTATGGCGTATAATGCACAAAACATTTATCAACATCAGTACCAACATGGTAAGAGGAACCTTTTTAGGAGTCAGAATCGACGCGACCTTTACCGGAGTATGCTTTCGAAACAACCTGCTTCAATTAGGACTTTTTGAAGGTTGTAATGTGGTCAGGTTCATGGTTTTGAAGGAAAGGGTAACGGCTCAAAGTTTGCTTTAAACCCACCCATTCTCCTTGATGTTCTCCCATCCTACGTTCAGCTAATTCGACCTTAGCGCTCACCTCTCAGAGGCTGAAAAAATAGGGATGATAGTTCGAGAAACTTTTGGATTTTGGAGTGACAGCCACTCACTCTTTCGCCTTTGACATTTGTGGTCACACGACTCGTATTTCCATCGAGGATTTTTCTTTTGATCCTTTTCATCTTTCTCTTTTCATGTCCCTAACTTTTGCCTGGACTGACTCCTTTTGAGTTTCTTTTGATTTTTTAAGTCCAGCGGGATGCCCTCATTTTTGCCTAAGTCATTTGTTTTGAAATTTTCTTGACTTAGCGGGCTTTTGATTTCTTTTTTCATTTTTTTTTTCTTTTGAACAAGTCGTGTGACACTGGTTGTCTGACTCTTTGGGAAGTGGTGTGGCTGTCCCACTCTTGATTGAACCACTGTGGTCTTTTAGGCACGACCTCTAGGGACGTGATTGATCCTCGAACGGACACTCCTTTTGCAATTTAGACGCTCGGTCAAATTAGCTAACACCTACCCTGCCCCAGGTTAGGATTGAGGGTTTTTTCGTTCACAGAAAGAAACTCCTACTACAAGGCTCAAAGGGGTTGACAAGGGATTATCTTCCTTATAACTCCGGTGTTTAGGGATTTGAAACAATGCCTGTACATCATCAGCAGGTTTTATTTCAAAAGCATACATTATCGGTAGTTGCATGTCGGTCATTTTCGTCATCCTCCCCAAATTCTTCTTGACCGAAGCAGTGGATATTTGCAAAACAGTTAGTGAACACGAATGGATTTAATCAAAACCATGCATATTTATTTCATTATCATCAATTTGAAATGAAAACAACAAGTTTTACAAACAAGATTACAAATTCAAACAGGAAAGCAACTACAAATGTAAAGAAATGACAAGCTAAAACAAAGAAAATATGCTAGCTTCCGAGAACCGGGCTTTCACATCTGCCCTGCTGCTGAACCAGCTATCTTTATTAGAGGCAACCCGATGCTGTCCTGATCTGCTCTCAATCGACTCAACCAAACTATAGAGCTCTTCCTCTTTCATTCAGATGATGTGGGGACCTCCCGGCCCGAAGCTGATTGTTGCACTATCAAGCAGATCCTGCACTTTGTGCTTAAATGCTTTGCAGTTCTCAACCGTATGGCCTGGTGCCCCGGTATGGAACTCGCAAGTAGCGTTGGCATCATACCCCGGTGGTGGCGGTCCCGTTAAGGGAGCCAATGTCCTTTTATGAACCAATTGGAGCTGAAGCAATGCCTGCAGAAGCTGTGCGTACGGTATAGGAGGAGTTTCCAAATGACGGCTTGCCAAAGGACCTTGATTCTGACCTCTTTTATACCCCCGATTATTCTGTTGCTGAGGCTGCTGCTGCCGGTATCGGGTTGACCCTTGAGCACCCTTCGTATCAAATGCAACATCGGTTTCTTGATCTTCGACGTATTGATCAACGCTCTCCTTATGCTTAGCCATTTGCTTTCTCAGATCTGCCCCAGGAATAGGCAACAGTTGTGGGCCTGGAGATTCTGACACCATGGAGTCCAGGATACGCTTCTGACCCACTGCAGCTTTAGCAACATCTGTCATCTTAGCATCGACGGAGACAGGAGCAATGTGCACTGCTACGCCGCCCGGCGTGAATTCAATATCGTGCGAGTCAATCAGGTCTTGAACATTGTGCTTAAAAGCATGACAACCCTCGATGTCGTGTCCGAATGCCCCGGAATGAAATTCACATTGCTTACTGGCATCGTACCCTTGAGGAAACGCTTTCGTTGGCGGTGTCAACGTTCTCTTCTCAACCAGATTAAACCTCAATAAGATCTGCAAGAGCTCAGCATAGGTCATAGGTGGTGCCTCAAATATTCTCCTTGGCTTCCCTTCCTGGATCCTCTGTTGAGCCGGATGCATCTTCTGTTGCTGCTGCTCAGGTTCCACATGCACAGGTGGCGCGAGCTTCTTCATTGCGGCTTCAAATAGCTGATCGTCTTCTTTTCTAAGCACATTCTTGACTACCTCCATGATCAAGCTCACTTGGGTCTTCAGCTGACTGTTCTCCTCTTTGAGAATCCTCTGCTCCAGACGCATCTCTTGCATGTCCCTCATCATCTGCTCCAGCTGGCTTCGGACTTCGATCAATTCAAACTGATTCTGTTCCATATCTCTGAAGGAGTTCCTGCAATAAACTGTATGATGAGGAAATAAGACCCACGGTTCTGATATACCTGCTAAATAATAATGCAGCGCAGAAAGCAAACACATATTCACAACGAGACAAAGAGAAACTCAAGCTATAAGCACACAGACGAACATCTCCCATACATGTACAACCAACAAAATCAGCAGGTAAGCACAAATGAGCATGAATATAACGACCCCAGCCAACAATCCTGGTGGTGGTCGACAAGTACTGATGCACAAAAAGCTAAACGGATTAAGCAGAGAAAACAGATGCGGCATCCGACGCGAAAACCTCTAGAAATTTCTCCCATACAACTGAACTTTCTGATTGACAATCTTCAGAGCACACACTTCCTGTGGAGTCTTCCATGACGTTAACTGACGAACCCACACAACTGGAGGATGGAAAATCATTAATCTGAATGAAACCCTGAGGAGTGATGCAAATACAGCTAGAGTCTAACAGATTCTGAATCTGACTTCTAAGCACCTTACAATCATTTGTTGAATGCCCCTGTGCCCCAGCATGGTACTCACAACGGGCGCTGGCATCAAAACCTGGAGGATACGGTGGAATCACCGGCTTAGTCTCTTTCGGCACTATCAATCCACTTCTGACCAGATCTGGCAACAACTGACTGTACGACACTGGTAGCTGAGTAAACTGCCTTTCAGGTTTCCTTGGTCTTCGTGGAGCATGCTGACGCGATCGGCGATAAGATGATCGTTGACTTGAAGTGTCTGAAAACTGATCCTGAGATGCTAGAGATTCTGAAGTGACGTCAGTTCCTACTTCCCACTCTTCTTGAGAACTGACAACTGACTCAATCTTATCAACCGGGACGTAAGGAACACCTCGAAACTTTCCACTCCTGAGTCCTCGCTCAACAATCTCTCCCAGCCTTATCAGGCCCACAAAGTTTGTGCAACTGAACAATTTGTCAAAATAATGGCCTTTCAGAGTACCCAAGAAGATGTCAACCAGTTCTCTTTCCGGAAGCGGCGGTTGAACACTAGCAGCCAATTCTTTCCATCTTCGCAAATACGCTCTGAATGATTCATTCTTCGCTTGAGACAATTCTTGCAGATCTACGAGACTAGGAGTCAAATCCAGGTTGTAATCGTACTGCTTCATGAAAGCTCTGGCTAAATCCACCCAAGATCGAATCTGATTACTCTCCAATTGCACATACCATCTCAACGATGCCCCAGTCAGGCTATACTGAAAGCAATGGATCATTAGTTTGTCATTTCGCACAAACGAAGTCATCCTCCGACAGAACATCATCAAATGCAGCTTCGGACAGCTATCTCCTGTGTATTTTTCAAATTCCGGCACTTTGAACTTGTACGGCAACACGAGGTCAGGGACCAAACACATGGCTACAGCATCCAGGTTAACGGCATCTTTCGCTTCCAAGGCTTTCATTTGCCCTTCCAACACTCGGAGTCTTCTACCATCGTCAAGAGCTCTTGGGTCTACTAACCCGGTCACTGGAATATCTCTCCGGTAATTCATCACAGGGAAAGCAACACATTGATTGTTAACAGGAGGATAATGTTCATTTCGGGCAAAAAACTGCTCATGCCGATCTCTGTTCTCAACAGTTGGCTGCACAACTTGGTCTGCAGTAAGATTGTTCACTTGCGGGAAGCCTTCCATAGAATCATACTGATGGTTGGACGCCATAGTAAACCCTGCCAAGGTGTTAGGAGCCTGGAAATTGCCTTCAGACATAGCCACCAATTATCTGTAACGGACTACACTGCTCGATTCTGCTTAAATCTGCTTCAGCCCCTTGGTCGTCTTCAACACTTTACTCTTGCCTCAAACAATTCCCCGAGAATCAATGTCTGGTGAAAACAAAGGCTGGATAAGTGCTCTGACCTGCTAAATGCTATGCAATATGATTTATGCAAACAGAAATACAAAAATGCTAACGTGCATGTGTGCATTGGAGATATTTTCCCTCCAATTCCAGTGTCGGTGGTAGCAAGACGAGATGAACCGTAGAGATAATATTTGGAAAAACCCTCATATATTGATTAGAATAACAGTCTTGTCAAGAAGTTACATAACTATGCTCCATACAGCTGATATGATAAGGAGGATCCCAGCCAACATGCCTGGTGGTGATCTCAACATACAGAATACAAGAGAAATCAAATACGGGTACGGTTGCGGAAGTCCTCGACCATCTTCTTTGTCTCTGCATGATCTGGTTGATAAATCAAACCTTCTATCAGCCGATCCCTCTTCCTGACCGTCCCCTGGATGTCTCTGACAAAGTCTTCCCAAGCCTTATCATTAGCACCATCCCCAGGTTTGGGTCTCTTGGCATCTGCTCTATGCTGGAAATCTTCCAAATTCTTCATGGCATCTGTCAACTTGCGCTCGGCCTCGTATCGGCGACAGGCTTCTTCTTCAAGCTCTTCGTTCTTCACTTTGACCTGTTCTTCTAACTGAGCAATCTGTGTCTTCAGCTCTTCTTCTCGCTTCTTGCGCTTGGTCATAGTGAGATCCCAGTGTTCTCTGAACTTGGCTAGCTTTGTGTAGGCCCTTTCCAGCTCTTGCTTCTTGGTGGCCAACACACTACTAACTGAGTCTACATCTAACTCTAGACGCTTCTTGGTCTCAGTCAATTCCAATAGCGTAGTCTTCAGATGCTTCAGAGTTTCAGCCTGTTGCTTAGAAACGTATCCTGTTTCAATCTTTTCATGCCGAAGCTGGGCATTCTCCTGCTCTAAAGCCTCTTTAGCCCTGGCTAGCTCTTCTTTCTCCGCCATCAGCTGTTTGTAAACCTGAATGTCCACTGTGGTAGGCTCCTCTACCGGAGGAGGATGCAATGGCTGAACTGCTGGATACGGCATAAGGAACTTCACAGCTCGCTCACGAATCCATTCTGTATATGGGCTAGGAACTCGAGTATCCCCTCTGCTACCTGAAAGCTTCCCTCTCTTGTGCAAGTTTTTCCAGGCTTTCTCAAGTTTGGTCAGCATCTCTTTCCCAATTGCCCCAGTGAGATACAGAGATTCCTGTATCTCCTCGGGCTTTGGCGCTCCTTGAGGTATGTACCCAAATTGCTTGATCAATAAGGAAGGGTTATAGTTGACACAACCTTTCCTTCCTATTAACGGAACATTCGGGAATCCTTCGCCTTTGAGTATGACTTCAGCTCCAAATACCTCTTTAATGACCCATACCACGTTCTCAGCAGTCAATCCCATTAAGCGCTCGGGCCATCCTAGAGAATTGATAGAGGTGACAAACGGGCCTGACTTAGGCAGATGACTGGTGAACCACCTGCATAGGAGAGGTACACAACAAGACACATTCCTTCCTCGTCGCTTTTCATTCTGATAGTGAGTTGAATGGTGGATATCTCCCAGCAAAGTAGGAACCGGGTTCTTCGCAGCCAAAATATAGAAGGCATCAGAATCAACAAAATCAGGAATGTTCGGGAATAACACGATGCCATACACACATACAGCAAGGATAACGTCAAAAACATCCCAGCTACCCTTCTGGGCATATTCTCGAGCCTTCTCCACTAAAACATCCAATGGAAATCCCCATACGTCCCCTCTTCTAATCATTTTCCCAGA
>CAWUDS030007033.1:0-28211 GCA_963859935.3 Lathyrus sativus
GGGACAGAGCAATATATATATATATTATATTTATTATATATATTTATATATATATATATATATATATATATATATATATATATATATATATATATATATATATATATATATATATATATATATATATATATATATATATAAGAATCTTAATCGGTTGAGTAAATAAATAAAATAATTAATTATATTTAATAATTAATTATTTAATTGAATATGTGCTTAAATATAAGTGGATGTCAAGATAATCCATTGCGAAATAATGAGAATTCTAAATGATTATCATTCTATATATAGACTATGATCACAAATATATCATCCTATAAGAAGATTATCTCTTTTTATCCCCATTCGAAGAGTTTTCAAGACATTACCAGTACCGGTTGAGAAAAATCCACAAGCCAACCAGTGTCAAACACTTGTCTGTACATTTTTGTATTTTAGAATTATCGTTGCCATTGTCTAAAAATCTTTCTCATTATATTCGTTAAGGTATTCCTATAATCATTAATATCAAAATGTCATAGATCCTAAGGTTTGTGTCCATGGGGAGACGCTTAAGCGCTCCCAGCGTGATGAGTGATCAGTGCATATTTATGTACTTTCTCCTATATTTTTACTTAGGCATTTCTTTACTTTATCTTGATTATTTTTATGTTTTATTTTGTTTTTATATTTTATTTTATTTTTGGCTTAATTTGATTTCCGCACTTATTTTTCAACTTTAGCAGTCTTCACGGAAACGATCATAACTGGAGTTCCGGAAATCCGTTTGAGGCGTTCTAAAATTCGCCGAAAAGCTAAGAGAGAGAGCTACGACTTTCGTGTTGGAGTCGAAGTCAGATTCGGAGCCCAAATTTCCAGAATTCCGTTTGAAGTTACTACATTAGAATTTTATTTTAGTGTTAGGTCATGTATTGGGCCTGGGTTATGTTTTCGACCCAGTTGGGTTATGACCCGAATTTGCTTTCTTTTTAAAGGAAAAATACTCGTGTTACTGTTCACCTAGTTACATTTTCACGAAAAATACATTCGGAGCTTTGAGAGAACCATGGAGAGCTAATTCCTTAGAGTCATTCTGCTGTAATCGCGTTCCAACGCTTTGAGGTTTTTACTTTATCAATCTAATTCGTTTCTCTTTAAACACTATTCTATGAATTGCTTTTGCTTAATCTATTAGTTTATAGAATTGTTTTGATTAAATTCGTATGATTGCATCCTTAGCTTTTATTCGTCGTTACGTCGCTTTGTCGTTAATTCGCGTTTATAATTCGTGTTTGCTTAATTCACGAAAACTTAATCCGTTTGCTTAATTTGGAATATAGGAATGTTAATCTAGTTTATGTCTTTTGCGCTTGTTAATTGACATAGGAATCGAATAGAGATCGAAATCGCTTAGGAAATTGGTAAGGTAGGAACCCGTGATAAGCCGGAACCGAAAACAGTAGATTGACTTATTTTGATAATCACTTATTTTAACCGCTTAATTGCATTTTCTTTATTTATCCAATCAGAAACCAAACCAACTCCCCCTCCATTTCGAATTTGGTAGATTAATCACATAAAAGAATCCTTGAGACGATATTCGAGTTGAATTGTCGATGTATTACGTTTTCATAAAAAACACTCGTTTTGATCCGCGCGCGACAACTGATCAATGAGCTAGGCCCTCCACGACGGAGAGATGGATTGGGCCGACCCCATGTGATGAGCGGGACAGAGCAATATATATATATTATATTTATTATATATATATATTTATATATATATATATATATATATATATATATATATATATATATATATATATATATATATATATATATATATATATATATATATATATATATATATATATATATATATATATATAAGAATCTTAATCGGTTGAGTAAATAAATAAAATAATTAATTATATTTAATAATTAATTATTTAATTGAATATGTGCTTAAATATAAGTGGATGTCAAGATAATCCATTGCGAAATAATGAGAATTCTAAATGATTATCATTCTATATATAGACTATGATCACAAATATATCATCCTATAAGAAGATTATCTCTTTTTATCCCCATTCGAAGAGTTTTCAAGACATTACGAGTACCGGTTGAGAAAAATCCACAAGCCAACCAGTGTCAAACACTTGTCTGTACATTTTTGTATTTTAGAATTATCGTTGCCATTGTCTAAAAATCTTTCTCATTATATTCGTTAAGGTATTCCTATAATCATTAATATCAAAATGTCATAGATCCTAAGATTTGTGTCCATGGGGAGACGCTTAAGCGCTCCCAACGTGATGAGTGATCAGTGCATATTTATGTACTTTCTCCTATATTTTTACTTAGGCATTTCTTTACTTTATCTTGATTATTTTTATGTTTTATTTTGTTTTTATATTTTATTTTATTTTTGGCTTAATTTGATTTCCGCACTTATTTTTCAACTTTAGCAGTCTTCACGGAAACGATCATAACTGGAGTTCCGGAAATCCGTTTGAGGCGTTCTAAAATTCGCCGGAAAGCTAAGAGAGAGAGCTACGACTTTCGTGTTGGAGTCGAAGTCAGATTCGGAGCCCAAATTTCCAGAATTCCGTTTGAAGTTACTACATTAGAATTTTATTTTAGTGTTGGGTCATGTATTGGGCCTGGGTTATGTTTTCGACCCAGTTGGGTTATGACCCGAATTTGCTTTCTTTTTAAAGGAAAAATACTCGTGTTACTGTTCACCTAGTTACATTTTCACGAAAAATACATTCGGAGCTTTGAGAGAACCATGGAGAGCTAATTCCTTAGAGTCATTCTGCTGTAATCGCGTTCCAACGCTTTGAGGTTTTTACTTTATCAATCTAATTCGTTTCTCTTTAAACACTATTCTATGAATTGCTTTTGCTTAATCTATTAGTTTATAGAATTGTTTTGATTAAATTCGTATGATTGCATCCTTAGCTTTTATTCGTCGTTACGTCGCTTTGTCGTTAATTCGCGTTTATAATTCGTGTTTGCTTAATTCACGAAAACTTAATCCGTTTGCTTAATTTGGAATATAGGAATGTTAATCTAGTTTATGTCTTTTGCGCTTGTTAATTGACATAGGAATCGAATAGAGATCGAAATCGCTTAGGAAATTGGTAAGGTAGGAACCCGTGATAAGCCGGAACCGAAAACAGTAGATTGACTTATTTTGATAATCACTTATTTTAACCGCTTAATTGCATTTTCTTTATTTATCCAATCAGAAACCAAACCAACTCCCCTCCATTTCGAATTTGGTAGATTAATCACATAAAAGAATCCTTGAGACGATATTCGAGTTGAATTGTCGATGTATTACGTTTTCATAAAAAACACTCGTTTTGATCCGCGCGCGACAACTGATCAATGAGCTAGGCCCTCCACGACGGAGAGATGGATTGGGCCGACCCCATGTGATGAGCGGGACAGAGCAATATATATATATTATATTTATTATATATATATATATATATATATATATATATATATATATATATATATATATATATATATATATATATATATATATATATATATATATATATATATATATATATATATATATATATATATATATATATATATATATATATATATATATATATATATATATATATATATATATATATATATATATATATATATATATATATATATATATATATATATATATATATATATATATATATATATATATATATATATATATATATATATATATAAGAATCTTAATCGGTTGAGTAAATAAATAAAATAATTAATTATATTTAATAATTAATTATTTAATTGAATATGTGCTTAAATATAAGTGGATGTCAAGATAATCCATTGCGAAATAATGAGAATTCTAAATGATTATCATTCTATATATAGACTATGATCACAAATATATCATCCTATAAGAAGATTATCTCTTTTTATCCCCATTCGAAGAGTTTTCAAGACATTACGAGTACCGGTTGAGAAAAATCCACAAGCCAACCAGTGTCAAACACTTGTCTGTACATTTTTGTATTTTAGAATTATCGTTGCCATTGTCTAAAAATCTTTCTCATTATATTCGTTAAGGTATTCCTATAATCATTAATATCAAAATGTCATAGATCCTAAGATTTGTGTCCATGGGTAGACGCTTAAGCGCTCCCAACGTGATGAGTGATCAGTGCATATTTATGTACTTTCTCCTATATTTTTACTTAGGCATTTCTTTACTTTATCTTGATTATTTTATGTTTTATTTTGTTTTTATATTTTATTTTATTTTTGGCTTAATTTGATTTCCGCATTTATTTTTCAACTTTAGCAGTCTTCACGGAAACGATCATAACTGGAGTTCCGGAAATCCGTTTGAGGCGTTCTAAAATTCGCCGGAAAGCTAAGAGAGAGAGCTACGACTTTCGTGTTGGAGTCGAAGTCAGATTCGGAGTCCAAATTTCCAGAATTCCGTTTGAAGTTACTACATTAGAATTTTATTTTAGTGTTGGGTCATGTATTGGGCCTGGGTTATGTTTTCGACCCAGTTGGGTTATGACCCGAATTTGCTTTCTTTTTAAAGGAAAAATACTCGTGTTACTGTTCACCTAGTTACATTTTCACGAAAAATACATTCGGAGCTTTGAGAGAACCATGGAGAGCTAATTCCTTAGAGTCATTCTGCTGTAATCGCGTTCCAACGCTTTGAGGTTTTTACTTTATCAATCTAATTCGTTTCTCTTTAAACACTATTCTATGAATTGCTTTTGCTTAATCTATTAGTTTATAGAATTGTTTTGATTAAATTCGTATGATTGCATCCTTAGCTTTTATTCGTCGTTACGTCGCTTTGTCGTTAATTCGCGTTTATAATTCGTGTTTGCTTAATTCACGAAAACTTAATTCGTTTGCTTAATTTGGAATATAGGAATGTTAATCTAGTTTATGTCTTTTGCGCTTGTTAATTGACATAGGAATCGAATAGAGATCGAAATCGCTTAGGAATTTGGTAAGGTAGGAACCCGTGATAAGCCGGAACCGAAAATAGTAGATTGACTTATTTTGATAATCACTTATTTTAACTGCTTAATTGCATTTTCTTTATTTATCCAATCAGAAACCAAACCAACTCCCCCTCCATTTCGAATTTGGTAGATTAATCACATAAAAGAATCCTTGAGACGATATCCGAGTTGAATTGTCGTTGTATTACGTTTTCATAAAAAACACTCGTTTTGATCCGCGCGCGACAACTGATCAATGAGCTAGGCCCTCCACGACGGAGAGATGGATTGGGCCGACCCCGTGTGATGAGCGGGACAGAGCAATATATATATATTATATTTATTATATATATATATATATATATATATATATATATATATATATATATATATATATATATATATATATATATATATATATATATATATATATATATATATATATATAATATATATATATATATATATATATATATATATATATATATATATATATATATATTATATATATATATATATATATAATATATAAATATATATATATATATATATATATATATATATATATATATATATATATATATATATATATTATATATATATATATATATATATATATATATATATATATATATATATATATATATATATATATATATATATATATATATATATATATATATATATATATATATATATATATATATATATATATATATAAGAATCTTAATCGGTTGAGTAAATAAATAAAATAATTAATTATATTTAATAATTAATTATTTAATTGAATATGTGCTTAAATATAAGTGGATGTCAAGATAATCCATTGCGAAATAATGCGAAATAATGAGAATTCTAAATGATTATCATTCTATATATAGACTATGATCACAAATATATCATCCTATAAGAAGATTATCTCTTTTTATCCCCATTCAAAGAGTTTTCAAGACATTACGAGTACCGGTTGAGAAAAATCCACAAGCCAACCAGTGTCAAACACTTGTCTGTACATTTTTGTATTTTAGAATTATCGTTGCCATTGTCTAAAAATCTTTCTCATTATATTCGTTAAGGTATTCCTATAATCATTAATATCAAAATGTCATACATCCTAAGGTTTGTGTCCATGGGGAGACGCTTAAGCGCTCCCAGCGTGATGAGTGATCAGTGCATATTTATGTACTTTCTCCTATATTTTTACTTAGGCATTTCTTTACTTTATCTTGATTATTTTTATGTTTTATTTTGTTTTTATATTTTATTTTATTTTTGGCTTAATTTGATTTCCGCACTTATTTTTCAACTTTAGCAGTCTTCACGGAAACGATCATAACTGGAGTTCCGGAAATCCGTTTGAGGCGTTCTAAAATTCGTCGGAAAGCTAAGAGAGAGAGCTACGACTTTCGTGTTGGAGTCGAAGTCAGATTCGGAGCCCAAATTTCCAGAATTCCGTTTGAAGTTACTACATTAGAATTTTATTTTAGTGTTGGGTCATGTATTGGGCCTGGGTTATGTTTTCGACCCAGTTGGGTTATGACCCGAATTTGCTTTCTTTTTAAAGGAAAAATACTCGTGTTACTGTTCACCTAGTTACATTTCACGAAAAATACATTCGGAGCTTTGAGAGAACCATGGAGAGCTAATTCCTTAGAGTCATTCTGCTGTAATCGCGTTCCAACGCTTTGAGGTTTTTACTTTATCAATCTAATTCGTTTCTCTTTAAACACTATTCTATGAATTGCTTTTGCTTAATCTATTAGTTTATAGAATTGTTTGATTAAATTCGTATGATTGCATCCTTAGCTTTTATTCGTCGTTACGTCGCTTTGTCGTTAATTCGCGTTTATAATTCGTGTTTGCTTAATTCACGAAAACTTAATCCGTTTGCTTAATTTGGAATATAGGAATGTTAATCTAGTTTATGTCTTTTGCGCTTGTTAATTGACATAGGAATCGAATAGAGATCGAAATCGCTTAGGAAATTGGTAAGGTAGGAACCCGTGATAAGCCGGAACCGAAAACAGTAGATTGACTTATTTTGATAATCACTTATTTTAACTGCTTAATTGCATTTTCTTTATTTATCCAATCAGAAACCAAACCAACTCCCCCTCCATTTCGAATTTGGTAGATTAATCACATAAAAGAATCCTTGAGACGATATCCGAGTTGAATTGTCGTTGTATTACATTTTCATAAAAAACACTCGTTTTGATCCGCGCGCGACAACTGATCAATGAGCTAGGCCCTCCACGACGGAGAGATGGATTGGGCCGACCCCGTGTGATGAGCGGGACAGAGCAATATATATATATTATATTTATTATATATATATTTATATATATATATATATATATATATATATATATATATATATATATATATATATATATATATATATATATATATATATATATATATATATATATATATATATATAAGAATCTTAATCGGTTGAGTAAATAAATAAAATAATTAATTATATTTAATAATTAATTATTTAATTGAATATGTGCTTAAATATAAGTGGATGTCAAGATAATCCATTGAGAAATAATGAGAATTCTAAATGATTATCATTCTATATATAGACTATGATCACAAATATATCATCCTATAAGAAGATTATCTCTTTTTATCCCCATTCGAAGAGTTTTCAAGACATTACGAGTACCGGTTGAGAAAAATCCACAAGCCAACCAGTGTCAAACACTTGTCTGTACACTTTTGTATTTTAGAATTATCGTTGTCATTGTCTAAAAATTTTTCTCATTATATTCATAAGGTATTCCTATAATCATTTAATATCAAAATGTCATAGATCCTAAGGTTTGTGTCCATGGGAGACGCTTAAGCGCTCCCAGCGTGATGAGTGATCAGTGCATATTTATGCACTTTCTCTTTTATTTTTTTATATAGGCATTTCTTTACTTTATCTTGATTATTTTTAGGTTTTATTTTGTTTTTATATTTTATTTTATTTTTGGCTTAATTTGATTTCCGCATTTATTTTTCAGCTTTAGCAGTCTGCACGGAAACGATCATAACTGGAGTTCCGGAAATCCGTTTGAGGCATTCTGAAATTCGCCGGAAAGCTAAGAGAGAGAGCTACGACTTTTGTGTTGGAGTCGAAGTCAGATTAGGAGCCCAAAATTCCAGAATTCCGTTTGAAGTTACTGCATTAGAATTTTATTTTAGTGTTGGGTCATGTATTGGGCCTGGGTTATGTTTTCGACCCAGTTGGGTTATGACCCGAATTTGCTTTCTTTTTAAGGTAAAAATACTCGTGTTACTGTTCACCTAGTTACATTTTCACGAAAAATACATTCGGAGCTTTGAGAGGACCATGGAGAGCTAATTCCTTAGAGTCATTCTGCTGTAATCGCGTTCCAACGCTTTGAGGTTTTTACTTTATCAATCTAATTCGTTTCTCTATAAACACTATTCTATGAATTGCTTTTGCTTAATCTATTAGTTTATAGAATTGTTTTGATTAAATTCGTATGATTGCATCCTTAGCTTTTATTCGTCGTTACGTCGCTTTGTCGTTTATTCGCGTTTATAATTCGTGTTTGCTTAATTCACGAAAACTTAATCCGTTTGCTTAATTTGGAATATAGTATTGTTAATCTAGTTTATGTCTTCTGCGCTTGTTAATTGACATAGGAATCGAATAGAGATCGAAATCGCTTAGGAAATTGGTAAGGTAGAAACCCGTGATAAGCCGGAACCGAAAACAGTACATTGACTTATTTTGATAATCACTTATTTTAACCGCTTAATTGCATTTTCTTTATTTATCCGATCAGAAACCAAACCAACTCCCCCTCCATTTCGAATTTGGTAGATTAATCACATAAAAGAATCCTTGAGACGATATCCCAGTTGAATTGTCGTTGTATTACATTTTCATCAAAAACACTCGTTCTGATCCGCGCGCGACAACTGATCAATGAGCTAGGCCCTCCATGACGGAGAGATGGATTGGGCCGACCCCGTGTGATGAGCGGGACAAAGCAATATATATATATTATATTTATTATATATATATATATATATATATATATATATATATATATATATATATATATATATATATATATATATATATATATAAGAATCTTAATCGGTTGAGTAAGTAAATAAAATAATTAATTATATTTAATAATTAATTATTTAATTGAATATGTGCTTAAATATAAGTGGATGTGAAGATAATCCATTTCGAAATAATGAGAATTCTAAATGATTATCATTCTATATATAGGCTTTGATCTAAAATATATCATCCTATAAGAAGATTATCTCTTTTTATCCCCATTCGAAGAGTTTTCTAGACATTACGAGTACCGGTTGAGAAAAATCCACAAGCCAACCAGTGTCAAACACTTGTCTGTACACTTTTGTATTTTTGAATTATCGTTGTCATTGTCTAAAAATCTTTCTCATTATATTCGTTAAGGTATTCCTATAATCATTAATATCAAAATGTAATAGATCCTAAAGTTTGTGTCAATGGGGAGATGCTTAAGCGCTTCCAGCGTGATGAGTGATCAGTGCATATTTATGCACTTTCTCCTATATTTTTACTTAGGCATTTCTTTACTTTATCTTGATTATTTTTATGTTTTATTTTGTTTTTATATTTTATTTTATTTTTGGCTTAATTTGATTTCCGCACTTATTTTTCAGCTTTAGCAGTCTGCACGGAAACGATCATAACTGGAGTTCCGGAAATCCGTTTGAGGCGTTCTAAAAATCGCCGGAAAGCTAAGAGAGAGAGCTACGACTTTCGTGTTGGAGTCGAAGTCAGATTCGGAGCCCAAAATTCCAGAATTCCGTTTGAAGTTACTGCATTAGATTTTTATTTTAGTGTTGGGTCATGTATTGGGCCTGGGTTATGTTTTCGACCCAGTTGGGTTATGACCCGAATATGCTTTCTTTTTAAAGGAAAAATACTCGTGTTACTGTTCACCTAGTTACATTTTCAGGAAAAATACATTCGGAGCTTTGAGAGAACCATGGAGAGATAATTCCTTAGAGTCATTCTGCTGTAATCGCGTTCCAACGCTTTGAGGTTTTTACTTTATCAATCTAATTCGTTTCACTTTAAACACTATTCTATGAATTGCTTTTGCTTAATCTGTTAGTTTATAGAATTGTTTTGATTAAATTCGTATGATTGCATCCTTAGCTTTTATTCGTCGTTACGTCGCTTTGTCGTTAATTCGCGTTTATAATTCGTGTTTGCTTAATTCACGAAAACTTAATCCGTTTGCTTAATTTGGAATATAGGATTGTTAATCTAGTTTATGTCTTTTGCGCTTGTTAATTGACATAGGAATTGAATAGAGATCAAAATCGCTTAGGAAATTGGTAAGGTAGAAACCTGTGATAAGCCGGAACCGAAAACAGTAGATTGACTTATTTTGATAATCACTTATTTTAACCGCTTAATTGCATTTTCTTTATTTATCCGATCAGAAACCAAACCAACTCCCCCTCCATTTCGAATTTTGTAGATTAATCACATAAAAGAATCCTTGAGACGATATCCGAGTTGAATTGTCGCTGTATTACGTTTTCATCAAAAACACTCGTTTTGATCCGCGCACGACAACTGATCAATGAGCTAGGCCCTCCACGACGGAGAGATGGATTGGGCCGACCCCGTGTGATGAGCGGGACAGAGCAATATATATATATATATATATATATATATATATATATATATATATATATATATATATATATATATATATATATATATATATATATATATATATATATATATATATATATATATATATATATATATATATATATATATATATATATATATATATATATATTTATATATATATATATATATATATATATATATATATATATATATATATATATATATATATATATATATATATATATATATATATATATATATATATATATATATATATATATATATATATATATATATATATATATATATATATATATATATATATATATATATATATATAAGAATCTTAATCGGTTGAGTAAGTAAATAAAATAATTAATTATATTTAATAATTAATTATTTAATTGAATATGTGCTTAAATATAAGTGGATGTCAAGATAATCCATTTCGAAATAATGAGAATTCTAAATGATTATCATTCTATATATAGACTATGATCTCAAATATATAATCCTATAAGAAGATTATTTCTTTTTATCCCCATTCGAAGAGTTTTCAAGACATTACGAGTACCGGTTGAGAAAAATCCACAAGCCAACCAGTGTCAAACACTTGTCTGTACACTTTTGTATTTTAGAATTATCGTTGTCATTGTCTAAAATTTTTTCTCATTATATTCATTAAGGTATTCCTATAATCATTAATATCAAAATGTCATAGATCCTAGGGTTTGCGTCCATGGGGAGACGCTTAAGCGCTCCCAACGTGATGAGTGATCAGTGCATATTTATGCACTTTCTCCTATATTTTTACTTAGGCATTTCTTTACTTTATCTTGATTATTTTTATGTTTTATTTTGTTTTTATATTTTATTTTATTTTTGGCTTAATTTGATTTCCGCACTTATTTTTCAGCTTTAGCAGTCTTCACGGAAACGATCATAACTGGAGTTCCGGAAATCCGTTTGAGGCGTTCTAAAATTCGCCGGAAGGCTAAGAGAGAGAGCTACGACTTTCGTGTTGGAGTCGAAGTCAGATTTGGAGCCCAAAATTCCAGAATTCCATTTGAAGTTACTGCATTAGAATTTTATTTTAGTGTTGGGTCATGTATTGGGTCTGGGTTATGTTTTCGACCCAGTTGGGTTATGACCCGAATTTGCTTTCTTTTTAAAGGAAAAATACTCGTGTTACTGTTCACCTAGTTACATTTTCACGAAAAATACATTCGGAGCTTTGAGAGAACCATGGAGAGCTAATTCCTTAGAGTCATTCTGCTGTAATCGCGTTCCAACGCTTTGAGGTTTTTACTTTATCAATCTAATTCGTTTCTCTTTAAACACTATTCTATGAATTGCTTTTGGTTAATCTGTTAGTTTATAGAATTGTTTTGATTAAATTCGTATGATTGCATCCTTAGCTTTTATTCGTCGTTACGTCGCTTTGTCGTTAATTCGCGTTTATAATTCGTGTTTGCTTAATTCACGAAAACTTAATCCGTTTGCTTAATTTGGAATATAGGATTGTTAATCTAGTTTATGTCTTCTGCGCTTGTTAATTGACATAGGAATCGAATAGAGATCGAAATCGCTTAGGAAATTGGTAAGGTAGGAACCCGTGATAAGCCGGAACCGAAAACAGTAGATTGACTTATTTTGATAATCACTTATTTTAACCGCTTAATTGCATTTTCTTTATTTATCCAATCAGAAACCAAACCAACTCCCCCTCCATTTCGAATTTGGTAGATTAATCACATAAAAGAATCCTTGAGACGATATCCGAGTTGAATTGTCGTTGTATTACGTTTTCATAAAAAACACTCGTTTTGATCCGCGCGCGACAACTGATCAATGAGCTAGGCCCTCCAGGACGGAGAGATGGATTGGGCCGACCCCGTGTGATGAGCGGGACAGAGCAATATATATATATATATATATATTATATTTATTATATATATATATATATATATATATATATATATATATATATATATATATATATATATATATATATATATATATATATATATATATATATATATATATATATATATATATATATATATATATATATATATATATATATATATATATATATATATATATATATATATATATATTTATATATATATTTATATATATATATATATATATATATATATATATATATTTATATATATATTTATATATATATATATATAAGAATCTTAATCGGTTGAGTAAATAAATAAAATAATTAATTATATTTAATAATTAATTATTTAATTGAATATGTGCTTAAATATAAGTGGATCTCAAGATAATCCATTTCGAAATAATGAGAATTCTAAATGATTATCATTCTATTTATAGACTATGATCACAAATATATCATCCTATAAGAAGATTATCTCTTTTTATCCCCATTCGAAGAGTTTTCTAGACATTACGAGTACCGGTTGAGAAAAATCCACAAGCCAACCAGTGTCAAACACTTGTCTGTAACACTTTTGTATTTTAGAATTATCGTTTCCATTGTCTAAAAATCTTTCTCATTATATTCGTTAAGGTATTCCTATAATCATTAATATCAAAATGTCATAGATCCTAAGGTTTGTGTCCATGGGGAGACGCTTAAGCGCTCCCAGCGTGATGAGTGATCAGTGCATATTTATGCACTTTCTCCTATATTTTTACTTAGGCATTTCTTTACTTTATCTTGATTATTTTTATGTTTTATTTTGTTTTTATATTTTATTTTATTTTTGGCTTAATTTGATTTCCGCACTTATTTTTCAGCTTTAGCAGTCTTCACGGAAACGATCATAACTGGAGTCCCGGAAATCCATATGAGGCGTTCTAAAATTCGTCGGAAAGCTAAGAGAGAGAGCTACGACTTTCGTGTTGGAGTCGAAGTCAGATTCGAAGCCCAAAATTCCAGAATTCCGTTAGAAGTTACTGCATTAGAATTTTATTTTAGTGTTGGGTCATGTATTGGCCCTGGGTTATATTTTCGACCCAGTTGGGTTATGACCCGAATTTGCTTTCTTTTTAAAGGAAAAATACTCGTGTTACTGTTCACCTAGTTACATTTTCACGAAAAATACATTCGGAGCTTTGAGAGAACCATGGAGAGGTAATTCATTAGAGTCATTCTGCTGTAATCGCGTTCCAACGCTTTGAGGTTTTTACTTTATCAATCTAATTCGTTTCTCTTTAAACACTACTCTATGAATTTCTTTTCCTTAATCTGTTAGTTTATAGAATTGTTTTGATTAAATTCGCTTAGCTTTTATTCGTCGTTACGTCGCTTTGTCGTTAATTCGCGTTTATAATTCGTGTTTGCTTAATTCACGAAAACTTAATCAGTTTGCTTAATTTGGAATATAGGATTGTTAATCTAGTTTATGTCTTTTGCGCTTGTTAATTGACATAGAAATCGAATAGAGATCGAAATCGCTTAGGAAATTGGTAAGGTAGAAACCCGTGATAAGCCGGAACCGAAAACAGTAGATTGACTTATTTTGATAATCACTTATTTTAACCGCTTAATTGCATTTTCTTTATTTATCCAATCAGAAACCAAACCAACTCCCCCTCCATTTCAAATTTGGTAGATTAATCACATAAAAGAATCCTTGAGACGATATCCGATTTGAATTTTCGCTGTATTACGTTTTCATAAAAAACACTCGTTCTGATCCGCGCGCGACAACTGATCAATGAGCTAGGCCCTCCACGACGGAGAGATGCATTGGGCCGACCCCGTGTGATGAGCGGGACAAAGCAATATATATATATATATATATATATATATATATATATATATATATATATATATATATATATATATATATATATATATATATATATATATATATATATATATATATATATATATATATATATATATATATATATATATATATATATATATATATATATATATATATATATATATATATATATATATATATATATATATATATATATATATATATATATATATATATATATATATATATATATATATATATATATATATATATATATATATATATATATATATATATATATATATATATATATATATATATATATATATATATATATATATATATATATATATATATATATATATATATATATATATATATATATATATATATAAGAATCTTAATCGGTTGAGTAAATAAATAAAATAATTAATTATATTTGATAATTAATTATTTAATTGAATATGTGCTTAAATATAAGTGGATGTCAAGATAATCCATTTCGAAATAATGAGAATTATAAATGATTATCATTCTATATATAGACTATGATCACAAATATATCATCCTATAAGAAGATTATCTCTTTTTATCCCCATTCGAAGAGTTTTCAAGACATTACGAGTACCGGTTGAGAAAAATCCACAAGCCAACCAGTGTCAAACACTTGTCTGTACAGTTTTGTATTTTAGAATTATCGTTGCCATTGTCTAAAAATCTTTCTCATTATATTCGTTAAGGTATTCCTATAATCATTAATATCAAAATGTCATAGATCCTAAGGTTTGTGTCCATGGGGAGACGCTTAAGCGCTCTCAGCGTGATGAGTGATCAGTGCATATTTATGCACTTTCTCCTATATTTTTACTTAGGCATTTCTTTACTTTATCTTGATTATTTTTATGTTTTATTTTGTTTTTATATTTTATTTTATTTTTGGCTTAATTTGATTTCTGTACTTATTTTTCAGCTTTAGCAGTCTACACGGAAACAATCATAACTGGAGTTCCGGAAATCCGTTTGAGTCGTTCTAAAGATTGCCGGAAAGCTAAGAGAGAGAGCTACGACTTCTGAGTTGGAGTCGAAGTCAGATTCAGAGCCAAAAATTCCAGAATTCCGTTTGAAGTTACTGCATTAGAATTTTATTTTAGTGTTGGGTCATGTATTGGGACTGGGTTATGTTTTCGACCCAGTTGGGTTATGACCCGAATTTGCTTTCTTTTTAAAGGAAAAATACTCGTGTTACTGTTCACCTAGTTACATTTTCACGAAAAGTACATTCGGAGCTTTGAGAGAACCATGGAGAGCTAATTCCTTAGAGTCATTCTGCTGTAATCGCGTTCCAACGCTTTGAGGTTTTTACTTTATCAATCTAATTCGTTTCTCTTTAAACACTATTCTATCAATTGCTTTTGCTTAATCTGTTAGTTTATAGAATTGTTTTGATTAAATTCGTATGATTGCATCCTTAGCTTTTATTCGTCGTTACGTCGCTTTGTTGTTAATTCGCGTTTATAATTCGTGTTTGCTTAATTCACGAAAACTTAATCCGTTTGCTTAATTTGGAATATAGGATTGTTAATCTAGTTTATGTCTTTTGCGCTTGTTAATTGACATAGGAATCGAATAGAGATCGAAATCGCTTAGGAAATTGGTAAGGTAGGAACCCGTGATAAGCCGGAACCGAAAACAGTAGATTGACTTATTTTGATAATCACTTATTTTAACCGCTTAATTGCATTTTCTTTATTTATCCAATCAGAAACCAAACCAACTCCCCTCCATTTCGAATTTGGTAGATTAATCACATAAAAGAATCCTTGAGACGATATCCGAGTTGAATTGTCGTTGTATTACGTTTTCATAAAAAACACTCGTTTTGATCCGCGCGCGACAACTGATCAATGAGCTAGGCCCTCCACGACGGAGAGATGGATTGGGCCGACCCCGTGTGATGAGCGGGACAGAGCAATATATATATATATATATATATATATATATATATATATATATATATATATATATATATATATATATATATATATATATATATATATATATATATATATATATATATATATATATATATATATATATATATATATATATATATATATATATATATATATATATATATTATATTTATTATATATATATTTATATATATATATATATATATATATATATATATATATATATATATATATATATATATATATATATATATATATATATATATATATATATATATATATATATATATATATATAAGAATCTTAATCGGTTGAGTAAATAAATAAAATAATTAATTATATTTAATAATTAATTATTTAATTGAATATGTGCTTAAATATAAGTGGATGTCAAGATAATCCATTTCGAAATAATGAGAATTCTAAATGATTATCATTCTATATATAGACTATGATCACAAATATATGATCCTATAAGAAGATTATCTCTTTTTATCCCCATTCGAAGAGTTTTCAAGACATTACGAGTACCGTGTTGAGAAAAATCCACAAGCCAACCAGTGTCAAACACTTGTGTGTACAGTTTTGTATTTTAGAATTATCGTTGCCATTGTCTAAAAATCTTTCTCATTATATTCGTTAAGGTATTCCTATAATCATTAATATCAAAATGTCATAGATCCTAAGGTTTGTGTCCATGGGGAGACGCTTAAGCGCTCTCAGCGTGATGAGTGATCAGTGCATATTTATGCACTTTCTCCTATATTTTTACTTAGGCATTTCTTTACTTTATCTTGATTATTTTTATGTTTTATTTTGTTTTTATATTTTATTTTATTTTTGGCTTAATTTGATTTCCGCACTTATTTTTTAGCTTTAGCAGTCTTCACGGAAACGATCATAACTGGAGTTCCGGAAATCCGTATGAGGCGTTCTAAAATTCGCCGGAAAGCTAAGAGAGAGAGCTACGACTTTCGTGTTGGAGTCGAAGTCAGATTCGAAGCCCAAAATTCCAGAATTCCGTTTGAAGTTACTACATTAGAATTTTATTTTAGTGTTGGGTCATGTATTGGGTCTGGGTTATGTTTTCGACCCAGTTGGGTTATGACCCGAATTTGCTTTCTTTTTAAAGGAAAAATACTCGTGTTACTGTTCACCTAGTTACATTTTCACGAAAAATACATTCGGAGCTTTGAGAGAACCCATGGAGAGCTAATTCCTTAGAGTCATTCTGCTGTAATCGCGTTCCAACGCTTTGAGGTTTTTACTTTATCAATCTAATTCGTTTTTCTTTAAACACTATTCTATCAATTGCTTTTGCTTAATCTGTTAGTTTATAGAATTGTTTTGATTAAATTCGTAATGATTGCATCCTTAGCTTTTATTCGTCATTACGTCGCTTTGTCGTTAATTCGCGTTTATAATTCGTGTTTGCTTAATTCACGAAAACTTAATCCGTTTGCTTAATTTGGAATATAGGATTGTTAATCTAGTTTATGTCTTTTGCGCTTGTTAATTGACATAGGAATCGAATAGAGATCGAAATCGCTTAGGAAATTGGTAAGGTAGGAACCCGTGATAAGCCGGAACCGAAAAACAGTAGATTGACTTATTTTGATAATCACTTATTTTAACCGCTTAATTGCATTTTCTTTATTTATCCAATCAGAGAAACCAAACCAACTCCCCCTCCATTTCGAATTTGGTAGATTAATCACATAAAAGAATCCTTGAGACGATATCCGAGTTGAATTGTCGTTGTATTACGTTTTCATAAAAAACACTCGTTTTTGATCCGCGCGTGACAACTGATCAATGAGCTAGGCCCTCCACGACGGAGAGATGGATTGGGCCGACCCCGTGTGATGAGCGGGACAGAGCAATATATATATATATTATATTTATTATATATATATATATATATTTATATATATATATATATATATTATATATATATATTATATATATATATTATATATATATATATATATATATATATATATATATATATATATATATATATATATATATATATATTATATATATATATATATATATATATATATATATATATATATATATATATATATATATATATAAGAATCTTAATCGGTTGAGTAAATAAATAAAATAATTAATTATATTTAATAATTAATTATTTAATTGAATATGTGCTTAAATATAAGTGGATGTCAAGATAATCCATTTCGAAATAATGAGAATTCTAAATGATTATCATTCTATATATAGACTATGATCACAAATATATGATCCTATAAGAAGATTATCTCTTTTTATCCCCATTCGAAGAGTTTTCAAGACATTACGAGTACCGGTTGAGAAAAATCCACAAGCCAACCAGTGTCAAACACTTGTCTGTACATATTTGTATTTTAGAATTATCGTTGCCATTGTCTAAAAATTTTTCTCATTATATTCGTTAAGGTATTCCTATAATCATTAATATCAAAATGTCATAGATCCTAAGGTTTGTGTCCATGGGGAGACGCTTAAGCGCTCCCAGCGTGATGAGTGATCAGTGCATATTTATGTACTTTCTCCTATATTTTTACTTAGGCATTTCTTTACTTTATCTTAATTATTTTTATGTTTTATTTTGTTTTTTATATTTTATTTTATTTTTGGCTTTATTTGATTTCCGCACTTATTTTTCAGCTTTAGCAGTCTTCACGGAAACGATCATAACTGGAAGTTCCGGAAATCCGTTTTGAGGCGTTCTAAAATTCGCCGGAAAGCTAAGAGAGAGAACTACGACTTTCGTGTTGGAGTCGAAGTCAGATTCGGAGCCCAAATTTCCAGAATTCCGTTTGAAGTTACTACATTAGAATTTTATTTTAGTGTTGGGTCATGTATTGGGCCTGGGTTATGTTTTCGACCCAGTTGGGTTATGACCCGAATTTGCTTTCTTTTTAAAGGAAATATACTCGTGTTACTGTTCACCTAGTTACATTTTCACGAAAAATACATTCGGAGCTTTGAGAGAACCATGGAGAGCTAATTCCTTAGAGTCATTTTGCTGTAATCGCGTTCCAACGCTTTGAGGTTTTAACTTTATCAATCTAATTCGTTTCTCTTTAAACACTATTCTATGAATTGCTTTTGCTTAATCTATTAGTTTATAGAATTGTTTTGATTAAATTCGTATGATTGCATCCTTAGCTTTTATTCGTCGTTACGTTGCTTTGTCGTTAATTCACGTTTATAATTCGTGTTTGCTTAATTCACGAAAACTTAATTCGTTTGCTTAATTTGGAATATAGGATTGTTAATCTAGTTTATGTCTTTTACGCTTGTTAATTGACATATGAATCGAATAGAGATCGAAAATCGCTTAGGAAATTGGTAAGGTAGAAACCCGTGATAAGCCGGAACTGAAAACAATAGATTGACTTATTTTGATAATCACTTATTTTAACCGCTTAATTGCATTTTCTTTATTTTTCCAATCAGAAACCAAACCAACTCCCCCTCCATTTCGAATTTGGTAGATTAATCACATAAAAGAATCCTTGAGACGATATCCGAGTTGAATTGTCGCTGTATTACGTTTTCATAAAAAACACTCGTTCTGATCCGCGCGCGACAACTGATCAATGAGCTAGGCCCTCCACGACGGAGAGATGGATTGGGCCGACCCCGTGTGATGAGCGGGACAGAGCAATATATATATATATATATATATATATATATTATATTTATTATATATATATTTATATATATATTATATATATATATATATATATATATATATATATATAAGAATCTTAATCGATTGAGTAAATAAATAAAATAATTAATTATATTTAATAATTAATTATTTAATTGAATATGTGCTTAACTATAAGTGGATGTCAAGATAATCCATTTCGAAATAATGAGAATTCTAAATGATTATCATTCTATATATAGACTATGATCACAAATATATCATCCTATAAGAAGATTATCTCTTTTTATCCCCATTCGAAGAGTTTTCAAGACATTACGAGTTTCGGGTTGAGAAAAATCCACAAGCCAACCAGTGTCAAACACTTGTCTGTACATTTTTGTATTTTAGAATTATCGTTTGCCATTGTCTAAAAATCTTTCTCATTATATTCGTTAAGGTATTCCTATAATCATTAATATCAAAATGTCATAGATCCTAAGGTTTGTGTCCTTGGGGAGATGCTTAAGCGCTCCCAGCGTGATGAGTGATCAGTGCATATTTATGTACTTTCTCCTATATTTTTACTTAGGCATTTCTTTACTTTATCTTGATTATTTTTATGTTTTATTTTGTTTTTATATTTTATTTTATTATTGGCTTAATTTGATTTCCGCACTTATTTTTCAGCTTTAGCAGTCTTCACGGAAACGATCATAACTGGAGTTCCGGAAATCCGTTTGAGGCGTTCTAAAATTCGCCGGAAAGCTAAGAGAGAGAGCTACGACTTTCGTGTTTGAGTCGAAGTCAGATTTGGAGCCCAAATTTCCAGAATTCCGTTTTGAAGTTACTACATTAGAATTTTATTTTAGTGTTGGGTCATGTATTGGGCCTGGGTTATGTTTTCGACCCAGTAGGGTTATGACCCGAATTTGCTTTCTTTTTAAAGGAAGAATACTCGTGTTACTATTCACCTAGTTACATTTTCACGAAAAATACATTCGGAGCTTTGAGAGAACCATGGAGAGCTAATTCCTTAGAATCATTCTGCTGTAATCGCGTTCCAACGCTTTGAGGTTTTTACTTTATCAATCTAATTCGTTTTCTCTTTAAACACTATTCTATGAATTGCTTTTGCTTAATCTATTAGTTTATAGAATTGTTTTGATTAAATTCGTATGATTGCATCCTTAGCTTTTATTCGTCATTACGTTGCTTTGTCGTTAATTCGCGTTTATAATTCGTGTTTGCTTAATTCACGAAAACTTAATCCGTTTGCTTAATTTGGAATATAGGATTGTTAATCTAGTTTATGTCTTTTGCGCTTGTTAATTGACATAGGAATCGAATAGAGATCGAAATCGCTTAGGAAATTGGTAAGGTAGAAACCGGTGATAAGCCGGAACCGAAAACAGTAGATTGACTTATTTTGATAATCACTTATTTTAACCGCTTAATTGCATTTTCTTTATTTATCCAATCAGAAACCAAACCAACTCCCGCTCCATTTCGAATTTGGTAGATTAATCACATAAAAGAATCCTTGAGACGATATCCGAGTTGAATTGTCGCTGTATTACGTTTTCATAAAAAACACTCGTCTTGATCCGCGCGCGACAACTGATCAATGAGCTAGGCCCTCCACGACGGAGAGATGGATTGGGCCGACCCCGTGTGATGAGCGGGACAGAGCAATATATATATATATATATATATATATATATATTATATTTATTATATATATATTTATATATATATATATATATAAGAATCTTAATCGGTTGAGTAAATAAATAAAATAATTAATTATATTTAATAATTAATTATTTAATTGAATATGTGCTTAAATATAAGTGGATGTCAAGATAATCCATTTCGAAATAATGAGAATTCTAAATGATTATCATTCTATATATAGACTATGATCACAAATATATCATCCTATAAGAAGATTATCTCTTTTTATCCCCATTCGAAGAGTTTTCAAGACATTACGAGTACCAGTTGAGAAAAATCCACAAAGCCAACCAGTGTCAAACACTTGTCTGTACATTTTTGTATTTTAGGATTATCGTTGCCATTGTTTAAAAATCTTTCTCATTAGATTCGTTAAGGTATTTCTATAATCATTAATATCAAAATGTCATAGATCCTAAGGTTTGTGTCCATGGGGAGACGCTTAAGCGCTCCCAGCGTGATGAGTGATCAGTGCATATTTATGTACTTTCTCCTATATTTTTACTTAGGCATTTCTTTACTTTATCTTGATTATTTTTATGTTTTATTTTATTTTTATATTTTATTTTATTTTTGGCTTAATTTGATTTCCGCACTTATTTTTCAGCTTTAGCAGTCTTCACGGAAACGATCATAACTGGAGTTCCGGAAATCCGTTTAAGGCGTTCTAAAATTCGCCGGAAAGCTAAGAGAGAGAGCTTCGACTTTCGTGTTGGAGTCGAAGTCAGATTCGGAGCCCAAATTTCCAGAATTCCGTTTGAAGTTACTACATTAGAATTTTATTTTAGTGTTGGGTCATGTATTGGGCCTGGGTTATGTTTTCGACCCAGTTGGGTTATGACCCGAATTTGCTTTCTTTTTAAAGGAAAAATACTCGTGTTACTGTTCACCTAGTTACATTTTCACGAAAAATACATTCGGAGCTTTGAGAGAACCATGGAGAGCTAATTCCTTAGAGTCATTCTGTTGTAATCGCGTTCCAACGCTTTGAGGTTTTTACTTTATCAATCTAATTCGTTTCTCTTTAAACACTATTCTATGAATTGCTTTTGCTTAATCTATTAGTTTATAGAATTGTTTTGATTAAATTCGTATGATTGCATCCTTAGCTTTTATTCGTCGTTACGTTGCTTTGTCGTTAATTCGCGTTTATAATTCGTGTTTGCTTAATTCACGAAAACTTAATCCGTTTGCTTAATTTGGAATATATGATTTTTAATCTAGTTTATGTCTTTTGCGCTTGTTAATTGACATAGGAATCGAATAGAGATCAAAATCGCTTAGGAAATTGGTAAGGTAGAAACCCGTGATAAGCCGGGAACCGAAAACAGTAGATTGACTTATTTTGATAATCACTTATTTTAACCGCTTAATTGCATTTTCTTTATTTATCCAATCAGAAACCAAAGCAACTCCCCTTCCATTTCGAATTTGGTAGATTAATCACAGAAAAGAATCCTTGAGACGATATCCGAGTTGAATTGTCGATGTATTACGTTTCATAAAAAACACTCGTTTTGATCCGCGCGCGACAACTGATCAATGAGCTAGGCCCTCCACGACGGAGAGATGGAATGGGCTGACCCCGTGTGATGAGCGGGACAGAGCAATATATATATATATATATATATATATATATATATATATATATATATATATATATATATATATATATATATATATATATATATATATATATATATATATATATATATATATATATATATATATATATATATATATATATATATATATATATATATATATATATATATATATATATATATATATTATATTTATTATATATATATATATATATATAAGAATCTTAATCGGTTGAGTAAATAAATAAAATAATTAATTATATTTAATAATTAATTATTTAATTGAATATGTGCTTAAATATAAGTGGATGTCAAGATAATCCATTTCGAAATAATGAGAATTCTAAATGATTATCATTCTATATATAGACTAATGATCACAAATATATCATCCTATAAGAAGATTATCTCTTTTTATCCCCATTCGAAGAGTTTTCAAGACATTACGAGTACCGGTTGAGAAAAATCCACAAGCCAACCAGTGTCAAACACTTGTCTGTACATTTTTGTATTTTAGAATTATCGTTGCCATTGTCTAAAAATCTTTCTCATTATATTCGTTAAGGTATTCCTATAATCATTAATATCAAAATGTCATAGATCCTAAGGTTTGTGTCCATGGGGAGACGCTTAAGCGCTCCCAGCGTGATGAGTGATCAGTGGCATATTTATGTACTTTCTCCTATATTTTTACTTAGGCATTTATTTACTTTATCTTGATTATTTTTATGTTTTATTTTGTTTTTATATTTTATTTTATTTTTGGCTTAATTTGATTTCCGCACTTATTTTTCAGCTTTAGCAGTCTTCACGGAAACGATCATAACTGGAGTTCCGGAAATCCGTTTGAGGCGTTCTAAAATTTGCCGGAAAGCTAAGAGAGAGAGCTACGACTTTCGTGTTGGAGTTGAAGTCAGATTCGGAGCCCAAATTTCCAGAATTCCGTTTGAAGTTACTACATTAGAATTTTATTTTAGTGTTGGGTCATGTATTGGGCCTGGGTTATGTTTTCGACCCAGTTGGGTTATGACCCGAATTTGCTTTCTTTTTAAAGGAAAAATACTCGTGTTACTGTTCACCTAGTTACATTTTCACGAAAAATACATTTTGGAGCTTTGAGAGAACCATGGAGAGCTAATTCCTTAGAGTCATTCTGCTGTAATCGCGTTCCAACGCTTTGAGGTTTTTACTTTATCAATCTAATTCGTTTCTCTTTAAACACTATTCTATGAATTGCTTTTGCTTAATCTATTAGTTTATAGAATTGTTTTGATTAAATTCGTATGATTGCATCCTTAGCTTTTATTCGTCGTTACGTGGCTTTGTCGTTAATTCGCGTTTATAATTCGTGTTTGCTTAATTCACGAAAACTTAATCCGTTTGCTTAATTTGGAATATATGATTGTTAATCTAGTTTATGTCTTTTGCGCTTGTTAATTGACATAGGAATCGAATATAGATCGAAATCGCTTAGGAAATTGGTAAGGTAGAAACCCGTGATAAGCCGGAACCGAAAACAGTAGATTGACTTATTTTGATAATCACTTATTTTAACCGCTTAATTGCATTTTCTTTATTTATCCAATCAGAAACCAAACCAACTCCCCCTCCATTTCGAATTTGGTAGATTAATCACATAAAAGAATCCTTGAGACGATATCTGAGTTGAATTGTCGCTGTATTACGTTTTCATAAAAAACACTCGTTTTTGATCCTGCGCGCGACAACTGATCAATGAGCTAGGCCCTCCACGACGGAGAGATGGATTGGGCCGACCCCGTGTGTGATGAGCGGGACAGAGCAAATATATATATATATATTATATTTATTATATATATATATATTTATAATATATATATATATATATATATATATATATATATATATATATATATATATATATATATATATATATATATATATATATATATATATATATATTATATATATATATATATATATATATATAATATATATATATATATATATATATTATATATATATATATATATATATATATATATATATATATATATATATATATATATATATAATATATATATATATATATATATATATATATATATATATATATATATATATATATATATAAGAATCTTAATCGGTTGAGTAAATAAATAAAATAATTAATTATATTTAATAATTAATTATTTAATTGAATATGTGCTTAAATATAAGTGGATGTCAAGATAATCCATTTCAAAATAATGAGAATTCTAAATGATTATCATTCTATATATAGACTATGATCACAAATATATCATCCTATAAGAAGATTATCTCTTTTTATCCCCATTCGAAGAGTTTTCAAGACATTACGAGTACCGGTTGAGAAAAATCCACAAGGCAACCAGTGTCAAACACTTGTCTGTACACTTTTGTATTTTAGAATTATCGTTGTCATTGTCTAAAAATCTTTCTCATTATATTCGTTAAGGTATTCCTATAATCATTAATATCAAAATGTCATAGATCCTAAGGTTTGTGTCAATGGGGAGACGCTTAAGCGCTCCCAGCGTGATGAGTGATCAGTGCATATTTATGCACTTTCTCCTATATTTTTACTTAGGCATTTCTTTACTTTATCTTGACTATTTTTTATATTTTATTTTGTTTTTATATTTTATTTTATTTTTGGATTAATTTGATTTCCGCACTTATTTTTCAGCTTTAGCAGTCTGCACGGATACGATCATAACTGGAGTTCCGGAAATCCGTTTGAGGCGTTCTAAAAATCAACGGAAAGCTAAGAGAGAGAGCTACGACTTTCGTGTTGGAGTCGAAGTCAGATTCGGAGCCCCAAAATTCCAGAATTCCGCTTGAAGTTACTGCATTAGAATTTTATTTTAGTGTTGGGTCATGTATTGGGCCTGGGTTATGTTTTCGACCCAGTTGGGTTATGACCGGAATTTTGCTTTCTTTTTAAAGGAAAAATACTCGTGTTACTGTTCACCTAGTTACATTTTCACGAAAAATACATTTGGAGCTTTGAGAGAACCATGGAGAGCTAATTCCTTAGAGTCATTCTGCTGTAATCGCGTTCCAACGCTTTGAGGTTTTTACTTTATCAATCTAATTCGTTTCTCTTTAAACACTATTCTATGAATTGCTTTTGCTTAATCTGTTAGTTTATAGAATTGTTTTGATTAAATTCGTATGATTGCATCCTTAGCTTTTATTCGTCGTTACGTCGCTTTGTCGTTAATTCGCGTTTATAATTCGTGTTTGCTTAATTCACGAAAACTTAATCCGTTTTGCTTAATTTGGAATATAGGATTGTTAATCTAGTTTATGTCTTTTGCGCTTGTTAATTGACATAGGAATCGAATAGAGATCGGAATCGCTTAGGAAATTGGTAAGGTAGAAGAAACCCGTGATAAGCCGGAAACCGAAAACAGTAGATTGACTTATTTTGATAATCACTTATTTTAACCGCTTGATTGCATTTTCTTTATTTATCCGATCAGAAACCAAACCAACTCCCCCTCCATTTCGAATTTGGTAGATTAATCACATAAAAGAATCCTTGA
Organism: Lathyrus sativus; assembly: GCA_963859935.3. Lineage (NCBI taxonomy): Eukaryota > Viridiplantae > Streptophyta > Magnoliopsida > Fabales > Fabaceae > Lathyrus > Lathyrus sativus. Next base: position 26,961 of record CAWUDS030007033.1, read on the forward strand.
GACGATATCCGAGTTGAATTGTCGTAGTATTACGTTTTCATCAAAAACACTCGTTTTGATCCTGCGCGCGACAACTGATCAATGAGCTAGGCCCTCCACGACGGAGAGATGGATTGGGGCGACCCCGTGTGATGAGCGGGACAGAGGTATATATATATATATATATATATATATATATATATATATATATATATATATATTATATATATATATATATATATATATATATATATTTATATATATATATATATATATATATATATATATATATATATATATATATATATATATATATATATTTATAATATATATATATATATATATTTATATATATATATATATATATATATATATATATATATATATATATATATATATATATATATATATATATATATATATATATATATATATATATATATATATATATATATATATATATATATATATATATATATATATATATATATATATATATATATATATATATATATATATATATATATATATATAAGAATCTTAATCGGTTGAGTAAGTAAATAAAATAATTAATTATATTTAATAATTAATTATTTAATTGAATATGTGCTTAAATATAAGTGGATGTCAAGATAATCCATTTCGAAATAATGAGAATTCTAAATGATTATCATTCTATATATAGACTATGATCACAAATATATCATCCTATAAGAAGATTATCTCTTTTTATCCCCATTCGAAGAGTTTTCAAGACATTACGAGTACCGGTTGAGAAAAATCCACAAGGCAACCAGTGTCAAACACTTGTCTGTACACTTTTGTATTTTAGAATTATCGTTGTCATTGTCTAAAAATCTTTCTCATTATATTCGTTAAGGTATTCCTATAATCATTAATATCAAAATGTCATCGATCCTAAGGTTTGTGTCAATGGGGAGACGCTTAAGCGCTCCAGCGTGATGAGTGATCGGTGCATATTTATGCACTTTCTCCTATATTTTTACTTAGGCATTTCTTTACTTTATCTTGATTATTTTTATGTTTTATTTTGTTTTTATATTTTATTTTATTTTTGGCTTAATTTGATTTCTGTACTTATTTTTCAGCTTTAGCAGTCTACACGGAAACAATCATAACTGGAGTTCCGGAAATCCGTTTGAGTCGTTCTAAAGATTGCCGGAAAGCTAAGAGAGAGAGCTACGACTTCTGAGTTGGAGTCGAAGTCAGATTCAGAGCCAAAAATTCCAGAATTCCGTTTGAAGTTACTGC
>CAWUDS030007034.1:0-28171 GCA_963859935.3 Lathyrus sativus
GTTTATAATTCGTGTTTGCTTAATTCACGAAAACTTAATTCGTTTGCTTAATTTGGAATATAGGATTGTTAATCTAGTTTATGTCTTTTGCGCTTGTTAATTGACATAGGAAACGAATAGAGATCGAAATCGCTTAGGAAATTGGTAAGGTAGAAACCCGTGATAAGCCGGAACCGAAAACAGTAGATTGACTTATTTTGATAATCACTTATTTTAACCGCTTGATTGCATTTTCTTTATTTATCCGATCAGAAACCAAACCAACTCCCCCTCCATTTCGAATCTGGTAGATTAATCACATAAAAGAATCCTTGAGACGATATCCGAGTTGAATTGTCGCTGTATTACGTTTTCATAAAAAACACTCGTTTTTATCCGCGAGCGACAACTGATCAATGAGCTAGGCCCTCCATGACGGAGAGATGGATTGGGCCGACCCCGTGTGATGAGCGGGACAGAGCAATATATATATATATATATATATATATATATATATATATATATATATATATATATATATATATATATATATATATATATATATATATATATATATATATATATATATATATATATATATATATATATATATATATATATATATATATATATATATATATATATATATATATATATATATATATATATATATATATATATATATATATATATATATATATATATATATATATATATATATATATATATATAATATATATATATATATATATATATATATATATATATATATATATATATATATATATATATATATATATATATATATATATATATATATATATATATATATATATATATATATATATATATATATATATATATATATATATATATATATATATATATATATATATATATATATATATATATATATATAATATATATATATATATAATATATATGTATTATATATATATATATATATATATATATATATATATATATATATATATATATATATATATATATATATATATATATATAATATATATATAATATATATATATATATATATATATATATATATATATATATATATATATATATATATATATATAATATATATATATATATATATATATATGTATATATATATATATATATATATATATATATATATATATATATATGTATATATATATATATATATATATATATATATATATATATATATATATGTATATATATATATATATATATATATATATATATATATATATATATATGTATATATATATATATATATATATATATATATATATATATATATATATGTATATATATATATATATATATGTATATATATATATATATATATATATATATATATATATATATATATATATATATATATATATATATATATATATATATATATATATATATATATATATATATATATATATATATATGTATATATATATATATATATATATATATATATATATATATATATATATATATATATATATATATATATATATATATATATATATATATATATATATATATGTATATATATATATATATATATATATATATATATATATATATATATATATATAAGAATCTTAATCGGTTGAGTAAGTAAATAAAATAATTAATTATTTAATTGAATATGTACTTAAATATAAGTGGATGTCAAGATAATCCATTTCGAAATAATGAGAATTCTAAATGATTATCATTCTATATATAGACTATGATCACAAATATATCATCCTATAAGAAGATTATCTCTTTTGATCCCCATTCGAAGAGTTTTCAAGACATTACGAGTACCGGTTGAGAAAAATCCACAAGCCAACCAGTGTCAAACACTTGTCTGTATAGTTTTGTATTTTAGAATTATCGTTGCCATTGTCTAAAAATCTTTCTCATTATATTCGTTAAGGTATTCCTATAATCATTAATATCAAAATGTCATAGATCCTAAGGTTTGTGTCCATGGGGAGACGCTTAAGTGCTCCCAGCGTGATGAGTGATCAGTGCATATTTATGCACTTTATCCTATATTTTTACTTAGGCATTTCTTTACTTTATCTTGATTATTTTTATGTTTTATTTTGTTTTTATATTTTATTTTATTTTTGGCTTAATTTGATTTCCGCATTTATTTTTCAGCTTTAGCAGTCTGCACGGAAACGATCATAACTGGAGTTCCGGAAATCCGTTTGAGGCATTCTAAAATTCGCCGGAAAGCTAAGAGAGAGAGCTACGACTTTCGTGTTGGAGTCGAAGTCAGATTCGGAGCCCAAAATCCCAGAATTCCGTTTGAAGTTACTGCATTAGAATTTTATTTTAGTGTTGGGTCATGTATTGGGCCTTGTTGCACCCCAAAATTTGACCAACAATTATTTATTCATTGAGTGTTTGAAAGTTGATACCTTCATCAGACAGTTCAAGAGATCCCCAGAGGAATTGGTTGAAGCCAGGGTTGTATGCTTCATAGCTTGAGAGTTGTGGGTGCCCCTCAGATGATTCTGAGACTTTGAGAATGAACTTGATGTTTTGGGAAAGCCTATGAGATGTCTTGATAGCCATCATGAAGCCCTGAGATGTCATTGTGTAAGAGTTCAGAAGATTCAACCATGAATGGTAGAATTAGGGTTTTGACTGGGGTCAACCCTAGATTAACTGAAGATTTGGGAAAGGTTGAGACCTAATCCAAGGGCCATGAGATCATGGAATGATGCATAGATATGTTGTAAAGATGATTCCTAGACCAACTCATCATGATTGAAGAGTTTTAGAAGTTTGAGTTAGGGTTTCTGAGGATGGTCAGTGGAAAAACCCTAATTTGGTCCCTATCTTCCAGGCAGTTTTAGCCCAAGTTGTGATTGATATCTCATCTTCCCCACAACATGAATGTTGTAGAGCTTGTTATAAGCTTTAATTTGAGTGGTGGAAGTCCTTGATAGGAGTTACAGAGCCCAAGTTATGGTTTTGACAAATTACAGGTCAGCTGAGGTATGTGAATCTGGGTCCTTGAAAGTCACCCAACTTGCAGACAACTTTTGCCCTAGTAGGATGATTCCTATGGTTTCTTGGTCAACATGAATGTTGAAGAGCATCTTCTTAGCTTTAATTTGAGTGGTAGAAGTCCTTGATTGGATTTGTGGAACTCAACTTATGGTTTGAACAAGACAGGGGTATTTTGGTCATTTGTCAGTTATAGGTCATTTTATCCAATGCCTAAAACTCCTATTTCCAAGCCTCAAATGGAAAAACTCAAAACATGAAAGTTGCTCAAAATGTGATTTTAAGTCTAGAAAGAAGGTCACAAATTGTTGAAAAAGCTCATAGCATGAGATTACATGATTGGTCAAAAATGAACTAAAAATGGCTTATAAACTTGAAAAGTTGAAATTGAAAAGTGATTTGGAAGGTCCACAAACCCAAAATAGGTCATCCAATATATCATTTTGATTGGAAAAACCATTTTGAGAACATTGGTTTAGCTAGAATTTTCATTTGAGGTCTAAAAATGGGTGATGCTTTGAAAAGTCATTACTTGAAAAAGAAGGCAATGTTGAAAAACCCTACACAAGCCAAAAATGAACTTGTTTTTCACTCATCCCTTCTCAATATCTCACATAAGGACATTTTAAGACAAAATTGCAAGGCATGAAGCATGGAATATGAGAAATCCAACTTGTCATCACATGAGAATTTCAAGAAGTTTCCACCACATTCTAGATGAATCTAGACACATCCAAGGATCATTATAAAGAGAGTGCATCAGCAAGTGGGTAAGGTTGGTGATAGAGAGTCAAGTCAGAGGAGAAAGAGAGAGATACATTGCCATTGGAGAGGTTTCTTCAAGTTGAAGCAACTTGAGTTTTCTTCCACTACAAGCCATCTCCACCACCACAAGTGCAAACAGAAGGTTGAGGATCATTCAAGGAACATCTTGAACCAATTCCAAGGTCTGCAAGCATCCCACGAGCCCTCACCATCATCCCTTTGACAGGTTCTTTCTTCCCTTTGTACCTCTTAATTTAATGGCTTCCTTTTAGCTTTATAGGTATAGAATGATTGTATTAGGATAGATGACCAAGTACTGAAAGTTAGGGCACGATCCATGATGGTTTGTGACAGGTGCATAAATCTTTGATGTGCAAGAATGAACTGTATGCTAGGCTTTAATCAGCATGGAATGGATTATAGTGATTAGGGTGGCATAGGGAGCAAGATTGCAGCTTTAGTTTTGAGTTTAATTAGGGTTGATCTCAGAGAAATATTTTGAACCATGATCTTTAATCCCTCTGTTAGAACAACCTAGGTAGAGTTAATGAAGAGTGTACGCATGGCTGTGTTCTAGGCATTTAGTAGAGCATTTCTTGTTTTTGAATCGTGTCGAACCATGGCCTGAGCAGAGAGATAGAGGAGCTCGAATCTTGGTGCATGGAGGTAGGGGTTCTGAAAACCCTAAGTTTTGGTGGGGACGATGAAGGAGAGTCCTTGGATTCGTTCCAGATTTTGACTCATTATTCAGATCCAACGGCTGTGATTAAGTCTGAGAATTGGAGGGAAGATTCAAATTAATCCATACGCAGTCGTTTCATTAAATCAGCCACGCTGGGCTCAACGCGCTATTCGCACCCCCCCCCCCTTTTGCTGGCCCAATTGTTTTAACTAGCGCCTGTTGCTATTCCAACCCCCCCTCCCTTTAATTAATTTAATTTCTTTTATTTTCTTCTTATATTTTTTTCTGTTTTGTTTAATTCATTAAAAAATGATAAAAAATGATTTTTGACTTCTTCTTTTTTCTATGATTAGATTAAAATGTGTAGAAAATTATAAAAATAAAAATGGGATTTTATTTTTTAGTCTAGTATTTTTAATAGATTTTCCAAATAAATAGCTTTTAAATAGTCTTAAGTTGGTATTTGATTTTGTAGGAATTATTTTAGAACCTTCCCTTAGGGTTTTTAATCCATTCTTTTTTGTGCAATTAGATGATGAATCATAGTTCCCCATAGGATTTTTTCTAGATTTTTTAGAATTAAACTTTGATTAGTTTAAATAGGATAGATTTAGGGTATCCTAATTAGGGTTTAGATTGTGTTTAGGTGATGAATTCCTTTCTTTGATTGAGTTTTGTCTTGATTTTTAGGTAGAGGCCTATGTAGATGTTGTGAGTAGGTGTTGAGGACCCTTGTGAATGATTGTTAGATTTTTCCCCATTAGTTTAGTATTTTTAGGTATTTTCTGAAGTTGCCTATTGATTTTGTCTCCCCTGTGGTTATCTGTTCATCTTTGGGGTTCATTGTGAGGAATTTGTTGAGGGGCTTGTGTTGCCTGGAGGACCTTGATGGAGAGCATGATGAAGAGAAGATTGTAGATCAAGACTCAGAGACCCAGAGCTTGGATTGTTCCCTGTCTGTGAGGTTTGAGATCCTGAAGTTTGAAGGAAGTTCATGGTACTTTCCTGAGGAAGGCACTATGAATGACTTTCATTCTTTCTTCTCACCTCTTTCTTAAGTATCCAATGATGTTGGAGCCAACTTGTGAGTTTAATTTCTCCTGAGGAGGAATGTAAACTGATCACATGTTGTTGAGCCACATGGGATACAGTTCCTAAGTGGAAGCCTCCTAGTACTTTCCTGAGGAAGGTCCTATGGGTCTATTCACTTAGCTCCACTAGTGTGTCTAGGACTTCTCAAGTATCCAATGATGTTGGAGCCAACTTGTGAGTTTAATTTCTCCTGAGGAGGAATGTAAACTGATCACATATTGTTGAGCCACATGGGATACAACTCCTAAGCGGAAGCCTCCTAGTACTTTCCTGAGGAAGGTCCTATGGGTCTATTCACTTAGTTCCACTAGTTCAGATAGGATTTCCTAAATATCCAGTGATGTTGGAGCCTGCTTGTGAGTTTAATTTCTCCTGGGGAGGAATATAAACTGATCACAGTGGTTGAGCCACATAGGGTATGACTCCTGAGTATACACCTCCTAGTGCTTTCCTGAGGAAGACACTATGAGTCTGCTTACTTAGCTCCCTTTCTTTGGTAAGTTTGTTCTGAGGCTTGAAGACTGGGATTGATTTCTCCTGTTTAGGGTTTTGCTTTAGGGCTTTGCTTAGAGGTAGATTAGGGTTTTGCTTTTAGGGTTAGGATTAGAGAGTAGATCCTTTCTTTCTCAAGTGTGTTTTGTTTGCCTGATGGCACTTCATTTCTTTTATCTGTTATTGCTTGATAGCATGTTGTTTATTTTCAGTATGATTACTGTTATTTCATGACTGGCTTGAGGTCGAGACGAGCTTGTGGAGGCTGAAGCCCCACACACATTTCCTCCCTCACTTGCATTGCATGCATTTTACTGTTAAAGCTGATGCTTTTGTCTGTTTTGGTGTATCATTGACATGATCCCTTAGGACTCTCATTTCCTCTGATGAGGATTTGATGATAGACTTTTAGGTTGAAACCTATGCATGACAACATCTAGGAGTTCCTTGTTCAAACCTCAACCATAGGATGAATCCATGGCATGATAACAGTAGGACTTGATAGTCTCCCTCCTAGTTGAGCCATTTTAATCCGTAGTTTCCCGAACTACGTTTGCTCTGATCTTTCATACCAGATGAAAGTACGTAGGCATAGGATGCGATATCCTAGCGAGCAACCTTCCCCACCTTCACCCGTAGTTAGCCGAACTACGTTGACTCTGATTTCTCATTCCAGATGAGAATACGTAGGCATAAAGTGCGACGCTTTGCCGAGTCATTTTTCTTTTCTTTTTTCAGCCAGCCTTGATAGATAGATAGATTATAACCAACCCGTCCAAGTAAACAAACAAGCGAGGATCCCGTCGAGTACGACGGACGTGAGGGGTGCTAATACCTTCCCCTTGCGTAACCGACTCCCGAACCCAGGCAATGGTTGCGAGGACCTTGTCTTACCCTTATTCGTCAGGTTTTTTCCGATCGTTTCCTTTCCCGCTCTGAGGGATAAATAACGAAAGGTGGCGACTCTTCTGTCATGCCGGCACCTTATTTTCGCGCAAGCGACAGCTGGCGACTCTGCTGGGGACCACACCCAGAATCTCTGGTTCTCCGGTTCCCTATGAGAGTCAATCCTATCGTTTGTGTGTTTGCTTGTCGGGTTGCGTTTATTTGTCGCATTTTTACTTCCCGCATTTTATTTCCCGCATTTTATTTCCAGTTTGATATGATTATCTGTGCTGCTGTGGGAGAGGGATGTTACTGTGAGTGAAAAGCCGGACCTGGGCTTGAGTACACACCTAGATATAGTTGCGGAGAAGTAGTAGACGAACCTGTCTGCTGAGCAGGCACAGTTCCCTACGAAAATCTGCGCTCAGACGAGATTCTTGCAGAGGTGCTCCTTTCCGGTCCTGAGGATCTGAGGGGAGTCCAGACGTGAGGATTGTCGACTCTGGGGACCGATCATTTGGAAGTCAGCTAAGAGAGGCCTCTTCATGACTTGACGATGCCACTCCTTCTGGGAATCGTATTGTCACTCGTGAAAGTCTGTGACGCTGACGACCGCATAGGATGCCGTACCTTTGTCCATGGATTAGGACCATCATACCTGTGAGTGGGGTTGGGATATTGCAGGAAACTTTGACCTCCAGACTACCTGGTTTTCTTGACAGTGAATCAGTTATGTTGGGCTCTCAGTTGCAGATATGTTCTTGATAGAGCAAGGGTTTGATCAGAGGATCTCATCATCGGGTGTTTGTCTGTTCTTGATAGAGCATGCCTTGATAAGTGTATTATCGTCAGTGGTTTGTTCTTGATAGGGCAGATTTTGAGTGGGGTCTGAAGATCTCATCAGCAGCTGTGGTTTGTTCTTGATAGGGCAGATTTTGAGTGGGGTCTGAAGATCTCATCAGCAGCTGTGTGTTTGTTCTCGACAGGGCAGATTTTTGATTTGGGGTCTGAAGACTTCATCAACAGATGTTACTTGATCTTGCATCCGGGGTCTTTATTATCAGGCCTTTGTTCTTGTCAGAGCAGAATTTTGATCTCAATCCTATCAGATGGTTATTCTCAGCAGATCAGATCAGTGGGTTTACACCGGGGTTTCCTTCTCGTCAGTGACTGTCGATACCGAATCTCCACAGCAGCCACCTGGATATTGTTGCATGCCTGCATTTTGCATTAGTTTGCATATCCATTTTTGCATCCCATTAGCATGTGTCTGTGCTGCAGGCGCGTTTCGTACCCTGAGTCTGGTGTCCCGAGCAATATGAGATATTTCCTTCCATGAATGGATCCAGTCTTATCACTGCATTAACACTATGTTGGCACGTTGACACCAGAATTAGGGGTGACCTCCTAAACGTACAGACACCCATGGCATTAGCATAATTCATCTTGCATGGCAGAAGCCGGGACTTGTCTTCTAACCCTTGTGTTTGCAGGTTTGACTCAGAATCGAGCAGCTCAGACTAATGGAGCAGATACAAACTGAGTTGGGGAAAATCCAAAGCCAGCTGGGGCAGGTCATGAATGACATACGGGCAGTGCGTCTGGACCAGCAAGTACTCAGAGAGGAGAATCAGCAGCTGCAGAATCAGTTGAGCTTTCTCATGGGAGTGGTGAGAAGTATGCTAAATAAGGAGAGTGGTCAAGCACCCAAGGTGGAGCCCAAAGTGCTTCCTCCGTTACCTTCAGTGCCACCTGTGCTGAAGCCAAGTGGACCTCATGGACCCTCTACACAGCATGAAGCTCGAGACCTGTCTCGTCATCAGCCGCGCCGAGCATCTCAGAATAACCCTGAAGGTTATGGTCAAAAGAAGAAGCTACTTGATAGAGCTGTGGACCCACTACCTGTGAGTTATGCCCAGCTGCTGCCGCTGTTGGTTCAGAACCGTGTTCTCAAGCTTCGGACCTCAGATCCACCAGATGACGTGTCACCAGACGTTGATCTCAACATACGTTGTAATTTCCACTCAGGAGCACCAGGGCACCATGTTGAAACATGTAAGGCTCTCAAGAATAAGATTCAAGACCTTATTGACTCGAGGGCAATTAGGCTTGTGCCGGGCGGCATGAGAGCATCGGGAAAGTTCATCCCTTACCCTGCGGAAGAGGTGGATGATTCCACTCCTTTGCCCGAAGCTGAGAAAGATCTTGAATACGTCCCACGACCTTTGGTGACTGAATCGCCTCGCTCGCAGTTTCTGCCTGGATCAAGCTCGAGGACGCAAGCGCCTAGACAAGGGACCGTTGCCATGCAGAAACGACGACCTCTTACTCCTTGGCGGACAGAATACCAACACCAGGATCACAAGAGACCTCGCAACTACTTGGAACGAAGGAATGCTTCTTCCCATCCAGTGCCTGTGCCGTATAGCCAGATTCTTCCACTGTTAATTCAGAATTCCTTGGTGGAACCAAAAGCTCTCAAGCCCGTGCCAGAGCCTTACCCTCTAGGGTACGATCCTCATGCTCAGTGTGGCTACCATGGTGGATCTCCGGGGCATTCAACTGAAGATTGCAAGGCTTTCCAGGCGAAAGTGCAACAATTGATCGACCAAGGGGGTATTTCCTTTCCAGATGGAGTCTTGGTTGTGCGTGACAACCTCTCAGCTGTTTGAGCTCGCAGATTCAGAGGGTTATTTCCAGAAGCCAGGGATCCAGACAGGCAGACGTCCTCAACATTGGCAGTCCTCGGACTTTTTACCATTTTGCATTTGTAGTGTCTTTTCTGTTAGTTACTACTTGCTGTTAAACATTGTATGTTTCGAATGGTGATGTTAATAAAGTGACTATGCATTTTTTCCGAACTAATTATGTCGTTGTCACTCATTTACTGCATTACACTGACACTTGCATTTTATTTACTCCAATTTCTTACTATGATTAGCAATGAGCGGAGGGAGGATGATGAAACTGAATACTCATAGCCAATGATCGTATTGCTTTCAGATAAAACTTTGCCGATGACGTACAAGGCATTGTTTCAAATCCCCTAAACACCGGAGAGATAAGGAAGAGAATCCCTTGTTAACCACTTCGAGCCGAGAAGTAGGAGTTTCTTTCGGACTTTTGAACCCTCACATCTTAACCCGGGGCAGGGTAGTTGTCAGTTAGCTTGATCGAGCGTTCAAGTCTTACAGAGGAGTGTTGTCCTTCGAGGACCAATCACATCATATTCCTCTCCAGAGGTCGTACCTCATCAACCACAATGGTTAAACCTCACCAATCAGGAGTGAGACAGTTATAATCCTTTCGAAGCAATCAAGACAACCAGTGTCGCACGACTTGTTCCAAAAGAAAAAGGAATAAGAAAGCCCGCTAAGTAAAAAAGAAAAGCTAGAAAGCAAATACTTAGGCAAAAATCAGGGCATCCCGCTGGACTTCAAAAGAAAAATCGAAAAGAACTCAAAAGGAGTCAGTCCAGGCAAAAATTAGGGAATCAAAACAAAAGAATGAAAAAGAAAGGATTATAAAAAGAAAAATCCTCAAACAAGGACAAAGTCGTGTAGATACGGACACCGAAAACGAAAAAGGAGTAACTGTCACTCCGAAACACCTTGTGAATTCTTTAACCGGTTGTTCCCAATGTTCAACATACCTCTCGAAGAGGCGAGCGCTCGAGCTAAGTTAACTGGACTTTAGGATCGGAGAACATCACGTAGACGGGGTGGGTACAAATTATAATTTGAGCCAAATATCCTTTGTTTCACTAACCGTGAACCCGACCACGATACAACCCTTAAAAGACCTAATTGAGGCAGGGTTTATTCTGAAAGCGCATTATGATAAGGTTGAGTAACCTGACTCCTTCATGATTTGCTAATCATATCCTTATTGCATTTTTCACTGATCGCATCAGCACTACGTTTGAACTCTTTGGTTCATTCGTCACTCACTAGCACGACACGTAAATGAGTGATGGTACAACATTTTTTCGAAAGTTGCATGAACACTGCATTGAAATTACCATTCGTGAATAGACAATTTTAATTGCAGGTTAGTAGCTGACATGAAGGGACTTCAACAGAGAATAGTCAATCAGGACTGAATCGTCAGAGGTCTGGATCAGAAGGGCGTGCTGTGGAACCCTGTGAATCTGGGGCATTGACTTCCAGTGAGCTTGGAATCAGTTTGTCCTAGGACAAGTCCCGGAGCATCAGTTGATTTTGGGGAAGGTTATGCAAGAAGTGGTTGATCGGAAGTGAATTTTCTCGAGACCCAATCAGGGGCAGTTATCCAGAATTCTTGCGATTTAAGGGCAGATCCCTCCAATGTTCGATCAGAGCATATTGAGTCGCTCATCGCTCGTTCAAGGGCAAACTACTTCAGAGGTATCGAAGCCGACCATGCTGAGAGTTGATTAGCGGAGGATGAATCCTCCCGTTGTGCAGATGCTGGAGCAAGCCATCTGAAGATTGTTTGGTGGCCCGTTGTTTTCGGTTCAGAACGAATTATTCCCAAAGGTCGGATTGGGGCGAGTTGAATTGCGCTGGGGCAAGTTGTTCAAATGAGTTTGTTCACTCTAGCAAGAATTGAGTATCGGGGAATCGTGTCATTACCCTGCCGAAACCTGAACCTTCTGAAGAAGCCTTGCGGTCATTGAATTGCTATCCTACAGCATAACCTGTTACTTGATGATTGGTAGCCTGTATTCCCTGGGTCGACGTTGTTGAATCAGGATTGTTTCTCAGCAGAGATGTACGGTTTGAGGTTGTTCCCCCTGTACAGTTTGAGATTGCCGCAGATCGAGATGGCATTTACCCCTTATCAGATTAGGGTCAAGATTACCCTAGCAAACCAGGATTGATATCCCCGAAGCGGAGCGAGTCCTCCCTCTCCAGCAAGGTTCAGTAGTCTCTCCTCCGCAGAATCTGAACGCAGAGCAGTGAACATTGATATGTCCACCAGGCAGAGAGGATTCTCTTCCCCAAGCAGACGCATCCTGAAGGAATGTCACCTCATCAGCTGAGTCAAGCACCGAAGAATGACGTCGTCTCTCCCCAGCACCGGGTCACAAGTGCAGATTTCATAGAAGTGTTCGGGTGCCGAAGCTCGTATTTTCCCCAATAAAGTCGCCGTAGCGGATGTCTCCCCCCGCACCGGGTCACAAGTGCAGGTTTCGTAAGAAGCTAGTCGTTTACCGAAGTATGCAGTAACTGATGATGCCAGACTGAAGTCTCCAGCGGAATTGAGATTCCTCACCAGAGTCAGGCTCTCTCCTGAAGTTCGATGATTCCTTCTTCCCCAGTAGAGTGTTGGAACAACTGATGTTGTATTCCCTTGCAGAGTTGTACTCTCCCCCGAGGTCAGATGATCCTTTCTTCCCCAGTGGAATCAAATTCCCCACCAGAGTCGTACTCTCCAGTGAAGCAGAATGATTTCTCTCCCCGACTGAGTCCGCAGAAAAGCAGAATCCTTGGAAGTTGATCAGATCATGATCAATTTTCCCCAGCAGAGCGTAGGGCAGCTAATGCTGTGTTTCCCCAGAGTCGCACTCTCTCCAGCGAAGCAGAATGATTTCTCCTTCCTCAGCCGAGTTTGCAGATGCCCAAGAGAGCCGAGTCCTTGATCAGACCATGTTTTCCCAGCGGAGTGTTGGAACAGCTGAAGTTGCTTCCCCACAGAGCGGGTATCCCCAGAAGAGTAGCCGAGGCGGCCACGCAGTTCATTCTCGCGATTGATATCAGCAGGTCCAAGTTCTCGTAGAGCTTCGTTCCCCTGCAGCAATCAGCTGAAGTTGTTGGCCCTACAGCAGTCAACCGGAAGATCAATTCCCCAGACAGAGCCTGATTGATATGGGAGTGTCCATGTTCTCCTCAGCAGGATGATTCCTCTATCTGAGTAGCTCTTTCTCCTTGACAGGAGAACCTCCCCGTAGCATCTATTTTGCTGACGGGATCGCATCATTATGCATGACTGCATAGCATCTAACACTGCATAGCGTTTAACGTTGCATAGCATTGTGCATGATTGCATGGCATTTAGCATAAACGCATATCATTCCCACCGTGTGGGGCATAGCGCAGAAGCATATGCATCATAAGCATGATCTAGGTCATTGTCCTTCTGATTTTACAGGTGTTCCACCAAGAGACCAGTTGCTCAGGACGATTCCTGATATTTTCTCCAACAAGGTCGCTTTCTTGAGATGATTCCCAAGACCCCCGGTGTAATCGCCACAGTCGCTCGCTCAAGATGATTTTTGAGACCCCCAGCGAAGTCTTCAGTTCGTGATGATTCTCGAATCCCTCAGCAGAGCCTTTTTGCTTAAGACGATTCTTAAGACCTCAGTACAGCTTCCCGAGTTGTTCGCCTAGTATGATGCTTGAGCTCCCCAATAGCGCCTCCAGCAAGAGTTGCCCAGGAAGATTCCTGGAATTCCCAACAGAATGTTTGCTCCAGAAAGGTTATTAGTTCAGGACGATTCTTGAAGATGCCCGACGGATCTGTTTGTTCAAGTTGATTCTTGAAGTCCTCAGCAGCATGATATGTCTGCTCCAACAATGATGTCTAATCTGAAGATGGATTTCATAAGCGCCTGAAGGCGATATCAGAAAGTTCCTGTGAGTTCAGATTTCCGTGTTGATGAATCAACGGGTGGCTGAAGACAAGGTTCCAGAGTTTGTAGATATAACAGAGTGATTCGTGTGGATCTGAAGACCAAGTCAGTTATCCTGAGGTGATGATTGATTGCGATCAAGTGAATAGTGTTTCTTCTGACTGAAGTCGAAAATGTTTCTCCAGCTGAAGCGGAGTTTTGCCTGAAGGCAAAGTGTTTGAATCCCCGTAGAGTCATGAATGGCTCAGGATACCATTTCTTTGACTGAAGTCACAGATTTCCCAAGCTAAAGCGGAGGTGCCTAAGGGCAAGGTTATCCCCCAAGGTCGTGAATGACCTAGGATTCATTTTTCGGACTGAAGGCCGAAGTATATCCCTGACTGAAGTCACGGATGCTCTATAGCAGAGGCGGAGTTGCCTGAAGGCAGATCCATGTATCCTTGAAGGCCAAGGACCATTTCTTTAGACTGAAGTCGAGGATACCTCCTGCAGAGTTGCCGACAGGCAAGGTTTATATCCTTGAAGGCCAAGGATGATTATCTTCAGAAATGCGTGAAGATCTGTTCTAGCTGAAGCTGGAAAGGGCCAGAGGCCAGGGTTTCATATATCTTTAATGTTGAGGTTCTACGGTGGGCTCAGTATGCAGTAGTATTCGGATGTTCGTTACGGTTCTGAGGGTGAACCCCAGATCAGAGTGTGCTCGGTTAAGTCTCTCATTCCCAGCAGAGTAGGCAAGTGTACTTTACCAGGGGTGAACCCCAGGTCAGATTTGTTCAGTATGGTATTTTGTTCGACGGCGAGGTTGAATGTTGGTTTGACGGCAAGATCAGATTATGATGTGTTCGACGGTAATGTCAGGCTCTTTAAACCCCCAGCAGAGATGATGTTTGTACGACGGTGATGTCGAGTGTCTCTCAGAGCGATGTTTGCCTCCGACGGCGATGTCAGATTCAGTTTTCCAGCGGCAACGTTGGGTATGTCAGGTGATTTGGTGTTCCAGCGGCGATGTTGGGTGTTGAGGTTGTCTGAAGGCAATGTCAGAAGAATTTAATGTGGATAACTGACGGTGATGTCAGGTCGATATTTCTCCAGCTAGTTGTTGAGCAGCTAGTGTTGCAGTATTCAAAGGTTTGTTCCCCGCAGAGTATCGTGTGCTCGTGCAGTTGGCAAATTTTCGGGTTTACCGGTATTCAATCGTCTCGCACCTTGATTGGTTGAGAGCCGTTCGCTTCTCACCCAGTCAGGTTCAAGCCGTTTGAATAGGGGCAGCTGTTGCACCCCAAAATTTGACCAACAATTATTTATTCATTGAGTGTTTGAAAGTTGATACCTTCATCAGACAGTTCAAGAGATCCCCAGAGGAATTGGTTGAAGCCAGGGTTGTATGCTTCATAGCTTGAGAGTTGTGGGTGCCCCTCAGATGATTCTGAGACTTTGAGAATGAACTTGATGTTTTGGGAAAGCCTATGAGATGTCTTGATAGCCATCATGAAGCCCTGAGATGTCATTGTGTAAGAGTTCAGAAGATTCAACCATGAATGGTAGAATTAGGGTTTTGACTGGGTCAACCCTAGATTAACTGAAGATTTGGGAAAGGTTGAGACCTAATCCAAGGGCCATGAGATCATGGAATGATGCATAGAGATGTTGTAAAGATGATTCCTAGACCAACTCATCATGATTGAAGAGTTTAGAAGTTTGAGTTAGGGTTTCTGAGGATGGTCAGTGGAAAAACCCTAATTTGGTCCCTATCTTCCAGGCAGTTTTAGCCCAAGTTGTGATTGATATCTCATCTTCCCCACAACATGAATGTTGTAGAGCTTGTTATAAGCTTTAATTTGAGTGGTGGAAGTCCTTGATAGGAGTTACAGAGCCCAAGTTATGGTTTTGACAAATTACAGGTCAGCTGAGGTATGTGAATCTGGGTCCTTGAAAGTCACCCAATTTGCAGACAACTTTTGCCCTAGTAGGATGATTCCTATGGTTTCTTGGTCAACATGAATGTTGAAGAGCATCTTCTTAGCTTTAATTTGAGTGGTAGAAGTCCTTGATTGGATTTGTGGAACTCAACTTATGGTTTGAACAAGACAGGGGTATTTTGGTCATTTGTCAGTTATAGGTCATTTTATCCAATGCCTAAAACTCCTATTTCCAAGCCTCAAATGGAAAAACTCAAAACATGAAAGTTGCTCAAAATGTGATTTTAAGTCTAGAAAGAAGGTCACAAATTGTTGAAAAAGCTCATAGCATGAGATTACATGATTGGTCAAAAATGAACTAAAAATGGCTTATAAACTTGAAAAGTTGAAATTGAAAAGTGATTTGGAAGGTCCACAAACCCAAAATAGGTCATCCAATATATCATTTTGATTGGAAAAAACCATTTTGAGAACATTGGTTTAGCTAGAATTTTCATTTGAGGTCTAAAAATGGGTGATGCTTTGAAAAGTCATTACTTGAAAAAGAAGGCAATGTTGAAAAACCCTACACAAGCCAAAAATGAACTTGTTTTTCACTCATCCCTTCTCAATATCTCACATAAGGACATTTTAAGACAAAATTGCAAGGCATGAAGCATGGAATATGAGAAATCCAACTTGTCATCACATGAGAATTTCAAGAAGTTTCCACCACATTCTAGATGAATCTAGACACATCCAAGGATCATTATAAAGAGAGTGCATCAGCAAGTGGGTAAGGTTGGTGATAGAGAGTCAAGTCAGAGGAGAAAGAGAGAGATACATTGCCATTGGAGAGGTTTCTTCAAGTTGAAGCAACTTGAGTTTTCTTCCACTACAAGCCATCTCCACCACCACAAGTGCAAACAGAAGGTTGAGGATCATTCAAGGAACATCTTGAACCAATTCCAAGGTCTGCAAGCATCCCACGAGCCCTCACCATCATCCCTTTGACAGGTTCTTTCTTCCCTTTGTACCTCTTAATTTAATGGCTTCCTTTTAGCTTTATAGGTATAGAATGATTGTATTAGGATAGATGACCAAGTACTGAAAGTTAGGGCACGATCCATGATGGTTTGTGACAGGTGCATAAATCTTTGATGTGCAAGAATGAACTGTATGCTAGGCTTTAATCAGCATGGAATGGATTATAGTGATTAGGGTGGCATAGGGAGCAAGATTGCAGCTTTAGTTTTGAGTTTAATTAGGGTTGATCTCAGAGAAATATTTTGAAACCATGATCTTTAATCCCTCTGTTAGAACAACCTAGGTAGAGTTAATGAAGAGTGTACGCATGGCTGTGTTCTAGGCATTTAGTAGAGCATTTCTTGTTTTTGAATCGTGTCGAACCATGGCCTGAGCAGAGAGATAGAGGAGCTCGAATCTTGGTGCATGGAGGTAGGGTTCTGAAAACCCTAAGTTTTGGTGGGGACGATGAAGGAGAGTCCTTGGATTCGTTCCAGATTTTGACTCATTATTCAGATCCAACGGCTGTGATTAAGTCTGAGAATTGGAGGGAAGATTCAAATTAATCCATACGCAGTCGTTTCATTAAATCAGCCACGCTGGGCTCAACGCGCTATTCGCACCCCCCCCCCCTTTTGCTGGCCCAATTGTTTTAACTAGCGCCTGTTGCTATTCCAACCCCCCTCCCTTTAATTAATTTAATTTCTTTTATTTTCTTCTTATATTTTTTTCTGTTTTGTTTAATTCATTAAAAAATGATAAAAAATGATTTTTGACTTCTTCTTTTTTCTATGATTAGATTAAAATGTGTAGAAAATTATAAAATAAAAATGGGATTTTATTTTTTAGTCTAGTATTTTTAATAGATTTTCCAAATAAATAGCTTTTAAATAGTCTTAAGTTGGTATTTGATTTTGTAGGAATTATTTTAGAACCTTCCCTTAGGGTTTTTAATCCATTCTTTTTTGTGCAATTAGATGATGAATCATAGTTCCCCATAGGATTTTTTCTAGATTTTTTAGAATTAAACTTTGATTAGTTTAAATAGGATAGATTTAGGGTATCCTAATTAGGGTTTAGATTGTGTTTAGGTGATGAATTCCTTTCTTTGATTGAGTTTTGTCTTGATTTTTAGGTAGAGGCCTATGTAGATGTTGTGAGTAGGTGTTGAGGACCCTTGTGAATGATTGTTAGATTTTTCCCCATTAGTTTAGTATTTTTAGGTATTTTCTGAAGTTGCCTATTGATTTTGTCTCCCCTGTGGTTATCTGTTCATCTTTGGGGTTCATTGTGAGGAATTTGTTGAGGGGCTTGTGTTGCCTGGAGGACCTTGATGGAGAGCATGATGAAGAGAAGATTGTAGATCAAGACTCAGAGACCCAGAGCTTGGATTGTTCCCTGTCTGTGAGGTTTGAGATCCTGAAGTTTGAAGGAAGTTCATGGTACTTTCCTGAGGAAGGCACTATGAATGACTTTCATTCTTTCTTCTCACCTCTTTCTTAAGTATCCAATGATGTTGGAGCCAACTTGTGAGTTTAATTTCTCCTGAGGAGGAATGTAAACTGATCACATGTTGTTGAGCCACATGGATACAGTTCCTAAGTGGAAGCCTCCTAGTACTTTCCTGAGGAAGGTCCTATGGGTCTATTCACTTAAGCTCCACTAGTGTGTCTAGGACTTCTCAAGTATCCAATGATGTTGGAGCCAACTTGTGAGTTTAATTTCTCCTGAGGAGGAATGTAAACTGATCACATATTGTTGAGCCACATGGGATACAACTCCTAAGCGGAAGCCTCCTAGTACTTTCCTGAGGAAGGTCCTATGGGTCTATTCACTTAGTTCCACTAGTTCAGATAGGATTTCCTAAATATCCAGTGATGTTGGAGCCTGCTTGTGAGTTTAATTTCTCCTGGGGAGGAATATAAACTGATCACAGTGGTTGAGCCACATAGGGTATGACTCCTGAGTATACACCTCCTAGTGCTTTCCTGAGGAAGACACTATGAGTCTGCTTACTTAGCTCCCTTTCTTGGTAAGTTTGTTCTGAGGCTTGAAGACTGGGATTGATTTCTCCTGTTTAGGGTTTTGCTTTAGGGCTTTGCTTAGAGGTAGATTAGGGTTTTGCTTTTAGGGTTAGGATTAGAGAGTAGATCCTTTCTTTCTCAAGTGTGTTTTGTTTGCCTGATGGCACTTCATTTCTTTTATCTGTTATTGCTTGATAGCATGTTGTTTATTTTCAGTATGATTACTGTTATTTCATGACTGGCTTGAGGTCGAGACGAGCTTGTGGAGGCTGAAGCCCCACACACATTTCCTCCCTCACTTGCATTGCATGCATTTTACTGTTAAAGCTGATGCTTTTGTCTGTTTTGGTGTATCATTGACATGATCCCTTAGGACTCTCATTTCCTCTGATGAGGATTTGATGATAGACTTTTAGGTTGAAACCTATGCATGACAACATCTAGGAGTTCCTTGTTCAAACCTCAACCATAGGATGAATCCATGGCATGATAACAGTAGGACTTGATAGTCTCCCTCCTAGTTGAGCCATTTTAATCCGTAGTTTCCCGAACTACGTTTGCTCTGATCTTTCATACCAGATGAAAGTACGTAGGCATAGGATGCGATATCATAGCGAGCAACCTTCCCCACCTTCACCCGTAGTTAGCCGAACTACGTTGACTCTGATTTCTCGTTCCAGATGAGAATACGTAGGCATAAAGTGCGACGCTTTGCCGAGTCATTTTTCTTTTCTTTTTTCAGCCAGCCTTGATAGATAGATAGATTATAACCAACCCGTCCAAGTAAACAAACAAGCGAGGATCCCGTCGAGTACGACGGACGTGAGGGGTGCTAATACCTTCCCCTTGCGTAACCGACTCCCGAACCCAGGCAATGGTTGCGAGGACCTTGTCTTACCCTTATTCGTCAGGTTTTTTCCGATCGTTTCCTTTCCCGCTCTGAGGGATAAATAACGAAAGGTGGCGACTCTTCTGTCATGCCGGCACCTTATTTTCGCGCAAGCGACAGCTGGCGACTCTGCTGGGGACCACACCCAGAATCTCTGGTTCTCGGTTCCCTATGAGAGTCAATCCTATCGTTTGTGTGTTTGCTTGTCGGGTTGCGTTTATTTGTCGCATTTTTACTTCCCGCATTTTATTTCCCGCATTTTATTTCCAGTTTGATATGATTATCTGTGCTGCTGTGGGAGAGGGATGTTACTGTGAGTGAAAAGCCGGACCTGGGCTTGAGTACACACCTAGATATAGTTGCGGAGAAGTAGTAGACGAACCTGTCTGCTGAGCAGGCACAGTTCCCTACGAAAATCTGCGCTCAAGACGAGATTCTTGCAGAGGTGCTCCTTTCCGGTCCTGAGGATCTGAGGGGAGTCCAGACGTGAGGATTGTCGACTCTGGGGACCGATCATTTGGAAGTCAGCTAAGAGAGGCCTCTTCATGACTTGACGATGCCACTCCTTCTGGGAATCGTATTGTCACTCGTGAAAGTCTGTGACGCTGACGACCGCATAGGATGCCGTACCTTTGTCCATGGATTAGGACCATCATACCTGTGAGTGGGGTTGGGATATTGCAGGAAACTTTGACCTCCAGACTACCTGGTTTCTTGACAGTGAATCAGTTATGTTGGGCTCTCAGTTGCAGATATGTTCTTGATAGAGCAAGGGTTTGATCAGAGGATCTCATCATCGGGTGTTTGTCTGTTCTTGATAGAGCATGCCTTGATAAGTGTATTATCGTCAGTGGTTTGTTCTTGATAGGGCAGATTTTGAGTGGGGTCTGAAGATCTCATCAGCAGCTGTGGTTTGTTCTTGATAGGGCAGATTTTGAGTGGGGTCTGAAGATCTCATCAGCAGCTGTGTGTTTGTTCTCGACAGGGCAGATTTTTGATTTGGGGTCTGAAGACTTCATCAACAGATGTTACTTGATCTTGCATCCGGGGTCTTTATTATCAGGCCTTTGTTCTTGTCAGAGCAGAATTTTGATCTCAATCCTATCAGATGGTTATTCTCAGCAGATCAGATCAGTGGGTTTACACCGGGGTTTCCTTCTCGTCAGTGACTGTCGATACCGAATCTCCACAGCAGCCACCTGGATATTGTTGCATGCCTGCATTTTGCATTAGTTTGCATATCCATTTTTGCATCCCATTAGCATGTGTCTGTGCTGCAGGCGCGTTTCGTACCCTGAGTCTGGTGTCCCGAGCAATATGAGATATTTCCTTCCATGAATGGATCCAGTCTTATCACTGCATTAACACTATGTTGGCACGTTGACACCAGAATTAGGGGTGACCTCCTAAACGTACAGACACCCATGGCATTAGCATAATTCATCTTGCATGGCAGAAGCCGGGACTTGTCTTCTAACCCTTGTGTTTGCAGGTTTGACTCAGAATCGAGCAGCTCAGACTAATGGAGCAGATACAAACTGAGTTGGGGAAAATCCAAAGCCAGCTGGGGCAGGTCATGAATGACATACGGGCAGTGCGTCTGGACCAGCAAGTACTCAGAGAGGAGAATCAGCAGCTGCAGAATCAGTTGAGCTTTCTCATGGGAGTGGTGAGAAGTATGCTAAATAAGGAGAGTGGTCAAGCACCCAAGGTGGAGCCCAAAGTGCTTCCTCCGTTACCTTCAGTGCCACCTGTGCTGAAGCCAAGTGGACCTCATGGACCCTCTACACAGCATGAAGCTCGAGACCTGTCTCGTCATCAGCCGCGCCGAGCATCTCAGAATAACCCTGAAGGTTATGGTCAAAAGAAGAAGCTACTTGATAGAGCTGTGGACCCACAACCTGTGAGTTATGCCCAGCTGCTGCCGCTGTTGGGTTCAGAACCGTGTTCTCAAGCTTCGGACCTCAGATCCACCAGATGACGTGTCACCAGACGTTGATCTCAACATACGTTGTAATTTCCACTCAGGAGCACCAGGGCACCATGTTGAAACATGTAAGGCTCTCAAGAATAAGATTCAAGACCTTATGACTCGAGGGCAATTAGGCTTGTGCCGGGCGGCATGAGAGCATCGGGAAAGTTCATCCCTTACCCTGCGGAAGAGGTGGATGATTCCACTCCTTTGCCCGAAGCTGAGAAAGATCTTGAATACGTCCCACGACCTTTGGTGACTGAATCGCCTCGCTCGCAGTTTCTGCCTGGATCAAGCTCGAGGACGCAAGCGCCTAGACAAGGGACCGTTGCCATGCAGAAACGACGACCTCTTACTCCTTGGCGGACAGAATACCAACACCAGGATTCACAAGAGACCTCGCAACTACTTGGAACGAAGGAATGCTTCTTTCCCATCCAGTGCCTGTGCCGTATTAGCCAGATTCTTCCACTGTTAATTCAGAATTCCTTGGTGGAACCAAAAGCTCTCAAGCCCGTGCCAGAGCCTTACCCTCTAGGGTACGATCCTCATGCTCAGTGTGGCTACCATGGTGGATCTCCGGGGCATTCAACTGAAGATTGCAAGGCTTTCCAGGCGAAAGTGCAACAATTGATCGACCAAGGGGGTATTTCCTTTCCAGATGGAGTCTTGGTTGTGCGTGACAACCCTCTCAGCTGTTTGAGCTCGCAGATTCAGAGGGTTATTTCCAGAAGCCAGGGATCCAGACAGGCAGACGTCCTCAACATTGGCAGTCCTCGGACTTTTTACCATTTTGCATTTGTAGTGTCTTTTCTGTTAGTTACTACTTGCTGTTAAACATTGTATGTTTCGAATGGTGATGTTAATAAAGTGACTATGCATTTTTTCCGAACTAATTATGTCGTTGTCACTCATTTACTGCATTACACTGACACTTGCATTTTATTTACTCCAATTTCTTACTATGATTAGCAATGAGCGGAGGGAGGATGATGAAACTGAATACTCATAGCCAATGATCGTATTGCTTTCAGATAAAACTTTGCCGATGACGTACAAGGCATTGTTTCAAATCCCCTAAACACCGGAGAGATAAGGAAGAGAATCCTTGTTAACCACTTCGAGCCGAGAAGTAGGAGTTTCTTTCGGACTTTTGAACCCTCACATCTTAACCCGGGGCAGGGTAGTTGTCAGTTAGCTTGATCGAGCGTTCAAGTCTTACAGAGGAGTGTTGTCCTTCGAGGACCAATCACATCATATTCCTCTCCAGAGGTCGTACCTCATCAACCACAATGGTTAAACCTCACCAATCAGGAGTGAGACAGTTATAATCCTTTCGAAGCAATCAAGACAACCAGTGTCGCACGACTTGTTCCAAAAGAAAAAGGAATAAGAAAGCCCGCTAAGTAAAAAAGAAAAGCTAGAAAGCAAATACTTAGGCAAAAATCAGGCATCCCGCTGGACTTCAAAAGAAAAATCGAAAAGAACTCAAAAGGAGTCAGTCCAGGCAAAAATTAGGGAATCAAAACAAAAGAATGAAAAAGAAAGGATTATAAAAAGAAAAATCCTCAAACAAGGACAAAGTCGTGTAGATACGGACACCGAAAACGAAAAAGGAGTAACTGTCACTCCGAAACACCTTGTGAATTCTTTAACCGGTTGTTCCCAATGTTCAACATACCTCTCGAAGAGGCGAGCGCTCGAGCTAAGTTAACTGGACTTTAGGATCGGAGAACATCACGTAGACGGGGTGGGTACAAATTATAATTTGAGCCAAATATCCTTTGTTTCACTAACCGTGAACCCGACCACGATACAACCCTTAAAAGACCTAATTGAGGCAGGGTTTATTCTGAAAGCGCATTATGATAAGGTTGAGTAACCTGACTCCTTCATGATTTGCTAATCATATCCTTATTGCATTTT
Organism: Lathyrus sativus; assembly: GCA_963859935.3. NCBI lineage: Eukaryota > Viridiplantae > Streptophyta > Magnoliopsida > Fabales > Fabaceae > Lathyrus > Lathyrus sativus. The sequence continues at coordinate 23,268 of CAWUDS030007034.1, forward strand.
TCACTGATCGCATCAGCACTACGTTTGAACTCTTTGGTTCATTCGTCACTCACTAGCACGACACGTAAATGAGTGATGGTACAACATTTTTTCGAAAGTTGCATGAACACTGCATTGAAATTACCATTCGTGAATAGACAATTTTAATTGCAGGTTAGTAGCTGACATGAGGGACTTCAACAGAGAATAGTCAATCAGGACTGAATCGTCAGAGGTCTGGATCAGAGGGCGTGCTGTGGAACCCTGTGAATCTGGGGCATTGACTTCCAGTGAGCTTGGAATCAGTTTGTCCTAGGACAAGTCCCGGAGCATCAGTTGATTTTGGGGAAGGTTATGCAAGAAGTGGTTGATCGGAAGTGAATTTTCTCGAGACCCAATCAGGGGCAGTTATCCAGAATTCTTGCGATTTAAGGGCAGATCCCTCCAATGTTCGATCAGAGCATATTGAGTCGCTCATCGCTCGTTCAAGGGCAAACTACTTCAGAGGTATCGAAGCCGACCATGCTGAGAGTTGATTAGCGGAGGATGAATCCTCCCGTTGTGCAGATGCTGGAGCAAGCCATCTGAAGATTGTTTGGTGGCCCGTTGTTTTCGGTTCAGAACGAATTATTCCAAAGGTCGGATTGGGGCGAGTTGAATTGCGCTGGGGCAAGTTGTTCAAATGAGTTTGTTCACTCTAGCAAGAATTGAGTATCGGGGAATCGTGTCATTACCCTGCCGAAACCTGAACCTTCTGAAGAAGCCTTGCGGTCATTGAATTGCTATCCTACAGCATAACCTGTTACTTGATGATTGGTAGCCTGTATTCCCTGGGTCGACGTTGTTGAATCAGGATTGTTTCTCAGCAGAGATGTACGGTTTGAGGTTGTTCCCCCTGTACAGTTTGAGATTGCCGCAGATCGAGATGGCATTTACCCCTTATCAGATTAGGGTCAAGATTACCCTAGCAAACCAGGATTGATATCCCCGAAGCGGAGCGAGTCCTCCCTCTCCAGCAAGGTTCAGTAGTCTCTCCTCCGCAGAATCTGAACGCAGAGCAGTGAACATTGATATGTCCACCAGGCAGAGAGGATTCTCTTCCCCAAGCAGACGCATCCTGAAGGAATGTCACCTCATCAGCTGAGTCAAGCACCGAAGAATGACGTCGTCTCTCCCCAGCACCGGGTCACAAGTGCAGATTTCATAGAAGTGTTCGGGTGCCGAAGCTCGTATTTTCCCCAATAAAGTCGCCGTAGCGGATGTCTCCCCCCGCACCGGGTCACAAGTGCAGGTTCGTAAGAAGCTAGTCGTTTACCGAAGTATGCAGTAACTGATGATGCCAGACTGAAGTCTCCAGCGGAATTGAGATTCCTCACCAGAGTCAGGCTCTCTCCTGAAGTTCGATGATTCCTTCTTCCCAGTAGAGTGTTGGAACAACTGATGTTGTATTCCCTTGCAGAGTTGTACTCTCCCCCGAGGTCAGATGATCCTTTCTTCCCCAGTGGAATCAAATTCCCCACCAGAGTCGTACTCTCCCAGTGAAGCAGAATGATTTCTCTCCCCGACTGAGTCCGCAGAAAAGCAGAATCCTTGGAAGTTGATCAGATCATGATCAATTTTCCCCAGCAGAGCGTAGGGCAGCTAATGCTGTGTTTCCCCCAGAGTCGCACTCTCTCCAGCGAAGCAGAATGATTTCTCCTTCCTCAGCCGAGTTTGCAGATTGCCCAGAGAGCCGAGTCCTTGATCAGACCATGTTTTCCCCAGCGGAGTGTTGGAACAGCTGAAGTTGCTTCCCCACAGAGCGGGTATCCCCAGAAGAGTAGCCGAGGCGGCCACGCAGTTCATTCTCGCGATTGATATCAGCAGGTCCAAGTTCTCGTAGAGCTTCGTTCCCCCTGCAGCAATCAGCTGAAGTTGTTGGCCCTACAGCAGTCAACCGGAAGATCAATTCCCCAGACAGAGCCTGATTGATATGGGAGTGTCCATGTTCTCCTCAGCAGGATGATTCCTCTATCTGAGTAGCTCTTTCTCCTTGACAGGAGAACCTCCCCCGTAGCATCTATTTTGCTGACGGGATCGCATCATTATGCATGACTGCATAGCATCTAACACTGCATAGCGTTTAACGTTGCATAGCATTGTGCATGATTGCATGGCATTTAGCATAAACGCATATCATTCCCACCGTGTGGGGCATAGCGCAGAAGCATATGCATCATAAGCATGATCTAGGTCATTGTCCTTCTGATTTTACAGGTGTTCCACCAAGAGACCAGTTGCTCAAGACGATTCCTGATATTTTCTCCAACAAGGTCGCTTTCTTGAGATGATTCCCAAGACCCCGGTGTAATCGCCACAGTCGCTCGCTCAAGATGATTTTTGAGACCCCCAGCGAAGTCTTCAGTTCGTGATGATTCTCGAATCCCTCAGCAGAGCCTTTTTGCTTAAGACGATTCTTAAGACCTCAGTACAGCTTCCCGAGTTGTTCGCCTAGTATGATGCTTGAGCTCCCCAATAGCGCCTCCAGCAAGAGTTGCCCAGGAAGATTCCTGGAATTCCCAACAGAATGTTTGCTCCAGAAAGGTTATTAGTTCAGGACGATTCTTGAAGATGCCCGACGGATCTGTTTGTTCAAGTTGATTCTTGAAGTCCTCAGCAGCATGATATGTCTGCTCCAACAATGATGTCTAATCTGAAGATGGATTTCATAAGCGCCTGAAGGCGATATCAGAAAGTTCCTGTGAGTTCAGATTTCCGTGTTGATGAATCAACGGGTGGCTGAAGACAAGGTTCCAGAGTTTGTAGATATAACAGAGTGATTCGTGTGGATCTGAAGACCAAGTCAGTTATCCTGAGGTGATGATTGATTGCGATCAAGTGAATAGTGTTTCTTCTGACTGAAGTCGAAAATGTTTCTCCAGCTGAAGCGGAGTTTTGCCTGAAGGCAAAGTGTTTGAATCCCCGTAGAGTCATGAATGGCTCAGGATACCATTTCTTTGACTGAAGTCACAGATTTCCCAAGCTAAAGCGGAGGTGCCTAAGGGCAAGGTTATCCCCCAAGGTCGTGAATGACCTAGGATTCATTTTTCGGACTGAAGGCCGAAGTATATCCCTGACTGAAGTCACGGATGCTCTATAGCAGAGGCGGAGTTGCCTGAAGGCAGATCCATGTATCCTTGAAGGCCAAGGACCATTTCTTTAGACTGAAGTCGAGGATACCTCCTGCAGAGTTGCCGACAGGCAAGGTTTATATCCTTGAAGGCCAAGGATGATTATCTTCAGAAATGCGTGAAGATCTGTTCTAGCTGAAGCTGGAAAGGGCCAGAGGCCAGGGTTTCATATATCTTTAATGTTGAGGTTCTACGGTGGGCTCAGTATGCAGTAGTATTCGGATGTTCGTTACGGTTCTGAGGGTGAACCCCAGATCAGAGTGTGCTCGGTTAAGTCTCTCATTCCCAGCAGAGTAGGCAAGTGTACTTTACCAGGGGTGAACCCCAGGTCAGATTTGTTCAGTATGGTATTTTGTTCGACGGCGAGGTTGAATGTTGGTTTGACGGCAAGATCAGATTATGATGTGTTCGACGGTAATGTCAGGCTCTTTAACCCCCAGCAGAGATGATGTTTGTACGACGGTGATGTCGAGTGTCTCTCAGAGCGATGTTTGCCTCCGACGGCGATGTCAGATTCAGTTTTCCAGCGGCAACGTTGGGTATGTCAGGTGATTTGGTGTTCCCAGCGGCGATGTTGGGTGTTGAGGTTGTCTGAAGGCAATGTCAGAAGAATTTAATGTGGATAACTGACGGTGATGTCAGGTCGATATTTCTCCAGCTAGTTGTTGAGCAGCTAGTGTTGCAGTATTCAAAGGTTTGTTCCCCGCAGAGTATCGTGTGCTCGTGCAGTTGGCAAATTTTCGGGTTTACCGGTATTCAATCGTCTCGCACCTTGATTGGTTGAGAGCCGTTCGCTTCTCACCCAGTCAGGTTCAAGCCGTTTGAATAGGGGCAGCTGTTGCACCCCAAAATTTGACCAACAATTATTTATTCATTGAGTGTTTGAAAGTTGATACCTTCATCAGACAGTTCAAGAGATCCCCAGAGGAATTGGTTGAAGCCAGGGTTGTATGCTTCATAGCTTGAGAGTTGTGGGTGCCCCTCAGATGATTCTGAGACTTTGAGAATGAACTTGATGTTTTGGGAAAGCCTATGAGATGTCTTGATAGCCATCATGAAGCCCTGAGATGTCATTGTGTAAGAGTTCAGAAGATTCAACCATGAATGGTAGAATTAGGGTTTTGACTGGGTCAACCCTAGATAACTGAAGATTTGGGAAAGGTTGAGACCTAATCCAAGGGCCATGAGATCATGGAATGATGCATAGAGATGTTGTAAGATGATTCCTAGACCAACTCATCATGATTGAAGAGTTTTAGAAGTTTGAGTTAGGGTTTCTGAGGATGGTCAGTGGAAAAAACCCTAATTTGGTCCCTATCTTCCAGGCAGTTTTAGCCCAAGTTGTGATTGATATCTCATCTTCCCCACAACATGAATGTTGTAGAGCTTGTTATAAGCTTTAATTTGAGTGGTGGAAGTCCTTGATAGGAGTTACAGAGCCCAAGTTATGGTTTTGACAAATTACAGGTCAGCTGAGGTATGTGAATCTGGGTCCTTGAAAGTCACCCAATTTGCAGACAACTTTTGCCCTAGTAGGATGATTCCTATGGTTTCTTGGTCAACATGAATGTTGAAGAGCATCTTCTTAGCTTTAATTTGAGTGGTAGAAGTCCTTGATTGGATTTGTGGAACTCAACTTATGGTTTGAACAAGACAGGGGTATTTTGGTCATTTGTCAGTTATAGGTCATTTTATCCAATGCCTAAAACTCCTATTTCCAAGCCTCAAATGGAAAAACTCAAAACATGAAAGTTG